>VDFB02090873.1:57121-269461 GCA_007258455.2 Sequoia sempervirens
ATGAATATAACCAACAAAAATATATTTTCTATAATTCATGGATTGAACTCTGTATTTTATTTGCTCTCAATATGCAGCTATGCTATGGAAATGCCATTACATTTTTTTAAAAAGTAGTTTCTTACTATTTTTCTTCAATTTTTATGTTTTTTTGTAAATCCAACAAAAACCCTAGTTTTTCTACCAAAAAACCCTATTTTGAAAAAAATCAACTAAAAATAAACAAATCTAACTGAAAATTTGATAAAAAATAAAGAACTTTACCTGTTAGAGATGGACTCCAAATCGGATATCAGATTTCGCTTTCCACTGTGTGCCCGCCGCCGTTGAGCCGAAAACAAATGTAAATGAGTTTTGGTCGGCCAATTTTTTATATATATATACTTCAACAAAATCGGATATCCGATTTGGATTGGATATCCGATTCCTAAAACTAAGTTTTCCCTCTGCCTCGGTAGTCACCCCAGCTCCAAAAAGTCAACTCACCATTTTTGCATTTTTGAGTCGTAGAAACACGTATTTTTTTCTCCATTGCCACTTTTTGGCATACCATGATCCTGCACATGCCTAGAAAAGCACCAAAATATTAGAAATAGAAATTAATTAATATGAAAGAGAGGCAAGATGCAAAAAATCTTACAAATGTCCTTTCGAGTGTACTTGGCACCTAAATCCATTGATGGTGACCCTTTCTTACATGTAACCAGCAAAGAAGTGAACATTTATGAATTATGTTAATCTTGTAAGTGAAGAAGAGACGGTGAGTGATAAAGGCAGTCAAGGATAGGGGACAAAACAGTACAACAAACAGTAGACATTAAATGATAAAATGCAAAGAACAACAAATTGTAGATGTTAACTGAAAAAATGTGGAGATGGAAAAAACTACAAAACAACATTGTAAATGATATAAGAGCTTAGAAATGACTTGTTTCTTGTTTCCAATACGATAGAAATAATCCCTAGTAGCAGAGACAGATTTCATCTTGATGAATGTTGCTAAGTGAATGAATAAATAATGCAAAAAATGAATATGTAAAAGATATAGAAATTACAAATGGCTCATTTTTGGCTTCCAATATCATATATAGGAACCCTCTCAATAGACATGGATTTCATAGACATAGAAAATTAGAAGCAACTCTTTCTTTGTTTCCAATATGAGAGACATAGATCCTATCAACAAACACAGATGTCTCTCTCATCAAACAATCTAAGGAAGTTAGTAAACAACAGTAAAATGACAGTGTAAAAGATATAGGAACTTACAAACCTCTTGGTTTTTACTGTCAATATGAAATATGTAAAGTGGTCAAGCAAATGAGGACTAAGCAAAATAATAGACAATGCAAATCATTGAAATTTATACCATAAGTCATTAATGACAGCTGCATTGCAGTTTATTGACATTAAATAGAAATAGTGGACTATATATGCATAAACCAATTATCACAATGGAATGTATGCATAGCAACAGTGAGTGGGAGAACCCAGCTATAGCCAAGAACATTAAAAATCTATGAAGCATTTCGAATATCAAGCAATAAATTGCATTTAGTACATGTGAATTTCTATCCTTAGATAATGGTGTCCACTAAAATAATGCATTGAGGATCATGGCAACAAAGTATGTATATTGCTATGGTGATGTTTTGGGGATTAGTTTATTAAATCTACTAGTTATTGATTTTTTTGGTCATTTTGTCATTGTCTGTTGGTATTTCCGTCATGGTAGTGAACCTTCATATTGGAAATATTTTATGAGCTTTTTCATTTTTGGTATAGTCATGTTTTCGCATATACTTTATCTGGGGATCTGCATGGCATTTTAAGTAGTACAATTGCATTCACTATTGGCGAGTTTTCATTTATTGTGAGTAGACTGAAGTGCAGGTGTCATTAGTGGCTTATGGTGTGAATTTTTAAGTCTCTCAAGCAAAGTATTACTTGCCTTGTTCGTTCATTTGCTTAGGTTGTTTGATGAGGCTAAAATTTGTGTCTGTTGAGAGGGTTTAGATGTACCATTTTGGAAGCGACAAAGGTGGTGTTTGTAAGTCCCCATATCTTTTACACTTTATGTCTAGAATTTTTGAATCGAAGAAACAAAGCGTTTGTAAGTTGCTATATCTTTTATAGTGTCGTTTCATGGCTATTTGCATCTTTTCTTTTTATGGGTTAATGCCTATTGTTTGCTATTTTTGAGTGCGTTTATGTGTTAACCTCCCTTGTTGAGTTAAAGAATTGTCTGCATTTTATGTGTTAACCTCTATTATTTTTTGTTGTTGCATTAGAGGCTTAACATCGTAATTTATTAATTTTAATTTTTGTGGCAGCCATGACTAAAAATGGAAGTATCTAGTTGCACTTCAATCTATTCGATGAAAGTAAGAATTGTTCATATTTGAAATATTTCTTGGGTTTGAAATTTCACCAAATATATATGTGCAAATATATATATATGCATACATATATATATACATATATATATATATATACATACATATATATACATATATGTACATACACGCACATATATATACACATACAAAAATGTATATAAATATACATGTATGTATATACAGCCATATATACATATGTACATATAAATACACATATATAAACATATATGTACATACTTATGTATATATACATATAAATAGATATACATATGTATGGATAAATACTTTTATATATACACATCTACACATACAGACATATATATGTAAGTATTCATACATACCTAAATAGTCTTATATCAACAAAAAAGTATTGTGAGTTGAGTAAATGAGTTTGATAGATTCAAATGTAGCTAGCATGCATGTGTTAAGAGAAAAAATTGATTTCATTCGTAATAATGGGCAGCACAAAAGTTGAGATTAATGAATAATGGTGTTAAGCCTTTAATTCAACAACAAATTGTGACTCATAGAAACATTCAAAAAGAGGGAGGAATAGACATTAAAGCATAAAATGTAGAGAGCAAGAAACAATAGGCAGGGAGTCATAAAATGCAGAGATGTAAAAATGTATAAAACGACCTAGTGCAAAAGATAGAGCAACTTACAAGCGCCTTCTTGTTCACCTCAAGCAGAAAAGACATAAATCATGTCAATAGATACATATTCCATTTCCATCAAATAATCTAAGCAAATTAATAAAAAATGCAGAAAATGAGAGTGTAAAAGATATAGTGACTTACTAATGCTTGTTTTGTTGCCTCCCTCTTGAAAGAGTCAAAGCAAATGAATAAACAATGCAAATCATCCTTTGCTTGACAAACTTGAAAGTTGGCACCATGAGCCATTAATAATTCCTACAATCCAGGTTGTTTGCAATTAGTCAACATTAGAGCCTAGAGAATGAAGAAAATTACAAACAATAGAGATTTTTCTATAAAATGCAAAGCTACAAAAAACTATAAATGAACACTGTAAAAGATATAGCAAGTTACATCTATTTTGTTTTTCATTGCTAGTATGATACACAAAAATCCTATTGACAAAGACAGATTCGGGTCTTATGAAAGAGTTTGATGAAGCAAATAAATAATGCAAAAACTGGCAGTGCAAAAGGCATAGGAGTTTACAAATGGCTCATTTTTTCATATGCACACAATCGAAATACATTGTCCCAGTAGACTGAGCTTTCACCTTCATGAAACAATCAAAGCAAATGGATAAACAATGAAAATGAAAAGTAGGGTGTATATATTTGTATTGTCCTGATAAAAATGTGATGTGAGGACAAAAAAGCAGGAAACAAGGACATCACAACATCAAAGGACATTTTAAAGGCATTTGAACTTTCCAATAGCAATGAAGCATCAGGGATTGTCTAAATTTGTTCATTCCTGATGTCGAGAAATAGTTTGCAATATAAGAGGGCCCATCACAGGTGCACAGATTTAAAACCTATAAAGTAGTAGTGTTGAAGATAGAGGAACTTACAGACACATTGAATCCCCCTTGCAAAAACAGTACACATAGAACCTGTTGATAGATAAAGATTCCACTCTTGTCAAACAAACTGAGAAAATCAAATAACAATGCAAAAGATGATAGCATAAAAGATATGGAAACTTACAAAGGCCTAGTTTTTTGTCTATTGTACTATACATATAAATGCAAGCTAGGACTATGTAAGCACAATGATTTTGTAAAAATGGAATGCACGAGAAGGAACATTATTTACAATTGTAGGTAGAGAAAAACTATCAAACGGGATTGCAAAAGGTCTAGGAACTTACATATGCCTCATGGTTCGCTTGCAATATGATAGACATAATACCTGTGAGCAGACAGAGATTTTACTGCCATCAAACAATGTGTAGTAATGAGCAGACGAGGCAAGAAAATGACAATGCAATAGATATTGGAACTTACATATGCCTCATTCTTTGGGCCAAACATAATAGTTATGAATTCTTCCAATGCAAACTAATTTCATTTGCATGAAACAATGCAAGGAAATGAACAAGAAACCAAAACAATTTTTGGCATGAGAGATTAAAAACTTGAGAGTATAAATGATTCATGATTTGCAAATGCATATAAACAGAAAACATGTTTATTAACATATTTCAGTGTCATCAAACAATGTGGAAAAATGAGTAGGCAACACAAGAAAATGACAGTGTTGTAGATATAGGAACTTAGAAACACTTGATTATTTGCATGTAACACAATAGACAAAAAAATTTAATAGAGACTAAATTAATTGTCATGAGAGAATCAGAGCAAATGAAGAAGAAATGTGAACAATATTTTATTTAACACAATCAAGACTTCACACCATAAATCATAAATGAATTGCAAATGCATATAAACTATAAAATAATATTGTGAAACATATAGGAAGGTACACAGTCAGCAAAAGACTAAGTCACTTGATAGAATAAAATCTAAATGATTATGTCATATATGTAGTCCACATAATTCTCTATCTTCAAACATTGATTGTCAAAATGAGGAGGGAAAGATATGAATTCTCAACATAAATTTTTAAGACTATTGTAGCCATTCAAAGATACAAGTGTGTAAGATTCAAGCCAAATTCATATGTACAAGATGTAAGAATTATATAAACTATAAGATAACATTGTGAAAGGTATAAGAAGGTATACATGTTTTATTTTTTACCCATTAGAAATCAATGAAAATTAGACATAAATAAAAGCATAGTGTCCTTGGAGACAAAAGACATATTATATTTGATCACTAGCTTTAATCTATTTTGGAATGAAATTGATAGATTGAAACTGCAATGAACATGTCCCCATCATCCTAGTGATTTTCCTATGAAGATATCTTAAAACAGAAATCAAGTTCTCCAATATGGGATTGCAAAGAACATTACAAACTTTTTGTAGAGACATAATACTTGGGAGGAACATGTAATGTTGATGCATTTTGGAAACCAGAATCTAGGTTGTTCAGAATAGCATAACAAACAAGGCCACTATCATTTTCGTAAAAAATTATTTTTTTTCCAGATGAATCCAATGTTGTATGTTAAAGTGCCAAGCGTTTAACTAGATATTTTCTATTTCACATAGAAGAAAAATTGAATCGGTATAGTTTTCTTTTTTGTCACAAACATGTATTATAATAATTTGCAGAGAGAAAAGAGCATTACATGTACAACATTACTGTTGATGGGTGTTTTTGCACTTCTCAACACAAACAATGCACAGGTGCAATGCCTCTCTTGAAAGGTGAAAATATGCAACTAGTTTTCATAAAATCACCCCAAGGTCTCTCGGGTGTCAGGTCATGACTTGCAAAAATAGCTCAGTTCATTGATGTGATTTGCTAGTGATCATAAAGGGAATTTATGATTGACTAAGCTTGGAGGGAATTGGATCTTCGAAAGGAGTTTGCAAATTCTAGAAATGAAGGACAATTGTTGCAAGTTCAGGACAACAGTCTAAAACTCCTTTTTGTTCATCAAGTTTGACTTTGTTGTGATGTTGGAACTTTACTTCAACTTAATTTTTCAAAGAAAAGGGAAAAGAGAAAAGGGATAGAGGGTTTCCTAGACCTACAACTAATGTTGAACAATAACAATGGAGGATGCTACAGCGGACAACCTTCCTAAAACTAAGTTCTACAGTCTCATGAAACTAGTGCAATCTTCTAAGGTTTGCATATTTTCAACTATCCATTCACCATTAAGCATGAACAATAAAGTAATGTTCAGACTAACTTTACACTATTGTTTATCATCAATAAACAAAAAAAAGTATGAACAAGGGAGGCATCAACACCATGGCATTCTTCACCATTAAAGGTAGCATAACACTAACAACTAAAGCAACTTGCAAATAAAACCGCAAAGCTAAAATCTAATATTGAGGAGATGAATCATGCGCACATGTGAAGAAACACAAGAAACCATCAAAATAATGCAATTCTCATTAAATTTCTGCAGCATGCCATTACACAACTCAACTCTCTCTTTTAAAATGAGGGGAGACACCTATTTAATGGGTGATCCCACAATATTGGTTTACAATTTTTGGCCAAACTGGACACTAAACTGATTTTTTCTAAATAAATCTTCACTTTCGAGCACCTATAGCAGCTAAACCGTGAAGAATTTGAAGATGATGCAAACTAGTGAGTTGTGATATTTTGTCTATAGATTCTAAATATATATTTTTTTTAATTTTGGAATCAAATTGCACTTCTTTTTCCATCTCCTTCGAATACTATTTTTTTTCAATAAACACCATTTTAAAGGAGTGATGTTCACCGTATACAATATAACTTTTTTTCCATGAAGGATAAAATTCTATTTTTTTTAATTTAGATTTGTAACTACGATATCTAGTGCTACCAATTGGTTTCATAGTTTTTATTGAATATTTTTTCCTTAATCAAGATTTGAATTCAAACCAATTACAATTTAGAAATAAGCAGACCGTATACAACATAACTTTTTTTGTATGTATCGAAATTCAATTTTTTTTGTTGGATCAAGGACATCAATATCTAGTGCACTGATATTTTTCAAAAAAAAAATTGATAATCTGCTATTTTTCCACATGTGCAGAATGGAGAGCTTGATTTTCGGTGAAAAACCTATGTTTAATCAAACTAAAGAAACAAATACATAATAAAACCAAAACATATTAAAATTATATTTGTTGGATAGATCGTTCCAAGGACTACCATCATCTAGTTGGGTCTATGATGTCTCCTATGTTTTCATCCTTAACTCGAGCTTCGAAGGGAAAAATTCTGGATTTTTTTGGTGCCAGAGGGGGAGAAGGGGGGAAAGGGGAGTTCAAGCGAAACCCCCCTTAGAGGTTCACTTGAACTAAGGTTCAAGTGAACCCCCTTTCCACAAACCTTTCCTTTGTTTTTTTCCTCGGGAAATGTGGAACCCAAAATTTAATGGGTTCACTTGAAGGGGGTTCTAGCGAACCCTCTTTAGCTTCGCTCAAACCAAGTGTTCATTCAAACCCCCAAAAACTAATTTATTTTGCATGCGGGCATTTTTTGCAATTTTCCTTCCTCACTAGAACTGTAAACTAGTTTTGTGGGTTTACCCTTACAGTTTTCCGAAAGTGAAATGAATGGCTAGGATTTACTTTCATTATGTGGCCAAGATTCATTTTATATTAGGGTTTCACCTACCCCCAAAATATAACAATATAAAATACATCTTTTGTCTCTTCCCTATTCTTTCATTTAGTGACCCTGACACTGTAGCAGTTTTGTCTTTTAGTGACTACCTTCTCTTTTAACTACACAGTCAAATATTCATCATCAATGACTGGTTTTCTTACATTTTTCTGGAGGGTGGCATACTCCACAAATTTTCCCATTAGATTCTGAAGCTTATCCCATTCCATGATGTCAAATTGGAGGATCTAAAAGGTCAACTTCTTAAATCTCCCAGCCATCTGCTCCCAATGTTTGGTGCATTTGCGTGTGGCCTTAATAACCTGCTTGAATTGAGTGAAATCCCTCACAAGAAATTCCATGAAATCTGGTGACATGACCTCTGCATCCCCCTTCTCCATCTTCTTATGAAAGAACGGCTTAATCCTCTCCAAATCTAGTTCTAGGGCAGGCATTTCATAGCCTATCATCATTTCTAACTAGTCCTCACTGTCGATCTCGTGCTCCATAACCTATTTGAGGTCAAGTTCTACCTCATGTGAGACCCTCTCTAGGACTTCCTTCCTGTGGTCAAGGGCCATTTTCCAAGTTTCTACCAGCCAATGATCATCTTCTATGAGCCCCAACTCCTTTTCCCATATTTTCTTGGGAAGATTGAGAATTCTCTTGAGCTTAGGATATGTAATCCTATACAACTCAGTGAACCTGTTGCATGTTTTCACCATGGCCTCCAACAACTTTTGTAAATCCCAAAACTTGTTGAACATCTGAGCAGTGTGACAGATACCCATGTCGCCATCATATATTTCTTGATGGAACCAATCCATTATGGCCTTGGTCCAATTTTTCATCTTTTCCATTCTATTTAGCTCTTCTTGGGAGAGAAGAGCAGGCACAAATAATATTTTTGGGGCCTTTTCTTCTATGGATGTCCACTATTGGATATAGGCAGTGAGATCTTCCACTTGTTCATTTAGCTCTTCTTTTGTGGTCTAATCTTTGTTCATCTATTGCATGATGGTGACCACAGACCCCTGAAATTCATCTATTTTCTGCTCATGGGTTGTTAGGCCTAGATTGATTGTTGATATGTTATAACTTTGACCTTGCACGGTGCCCGTATCCTTATCCACTATAGGGGTAGAAATTTGTACCATCCTAGATCTAGAGGCATCCACTATAATATGAGAGTGAATTCTACGTCTCTTCTCTTTTCTTGTCTTCGTTTGTGCTCTGGATAGTATTGCTTCAAGTCTATCCTTTGAATCAATAGTCACAAGAGTCCTCTTCTGCAATTGTCTTTCCAAATAATCAAGCACCTCGGTTTTCCCCTTGGGGGATTCATGATCACCTTCTTTTCTTTGTTCACCTCGAATATATTCCTCTTCATCAATAGGAGCCTCTTAATCAATCCTTTCTTCTTCATCTAAGTATTTAATTTGTACAGTCTTTTCTTTGTCTGACTCAACAAATGCTATATTCTCTTTAGTGATAGCTTCTTCCTGGGGAATCTTCTCTTTTGCATGCTCGAGCTCATCATGTTGTTTAGGCTTGGGGCTCTTTCTTGGTGCATCTTCTTATTTTTCATCCTTTTCCTTTTCCTCCTCCTTTTTGGGAAGTGCTTCTTCCCCTTGAATCAAACCCTTGACTTGGCCAATTGATGGAGGCTCCTCATGGATCTCCACATCTATATCCATATCAATCTCTTCTTCAAAGACATGTCCTTCAAGATCATCCCCTTCATTTACATCCTTGGACTTTTGTGGTAGTTCTTCCAATTTTTGGTCCGATGTCTCTATTATATATCACTCATTGAGGGCCTCAGTATCCTCCTCTGAAGAATGCAACCTACCCTCATTGAATGCCACTTTGTCTAGATTAATGCTTAGTCCACCTTCTAAATTCTCAAAATATTCATCTCAATCTGAGACCTTAATCCCCTCAATTACATTTCTCGCAGCCTCTCCTTGTCATTTTGCATGACGCTTCTCCATATCTTCTGATATTTGCATTGTGGCTTCCATTTTGGGTGGCTCTGTAGGTGGTAGAGGAAGAGGTAGGGAAACAGCGATTTGGGCCATCAAAGCTTGAACCATGGGGTCCATGATTACCCCAAAAATTTCAGTGGGCATATTTTGCATATATGTCGTGAAAGCATGTGGCAGAGTAAGAGGCGGCATAGTGATAGTGGCTATTGTAGGCATCAAAGTAGAGAGAGTGGGAAGTGGAGGAGGAAGCAAGGAAGACAACAGTGAGGATGTGGTGGAGGAGGAGGAGTCAAGAACCATTACCAAAGCAGTTGGTGAGGTGGAGGCAAGGTGGACTAAAATATCCACAATAGGTGGGGAGGAGACAGGTAGTGCCTGAGAGACAGAGAGTGGAGGGGTGGTAACAGTGGCAGCAGCAGCAGTAGCAGAAGTGGTAGGTGGTGAACGCAGACATTCAGTTTCTTCTTCTCCTTCATGTTGGGGATCCTCCTCTATGGTGGGCATTTCACTCACGAATACCCATGTTCTCTTTGCTTTCCTAGTTGAATCTCCCTCCATCATATTTCTGGAGTATATCTTATGTTTAGGATTACGCTCAGGCACATCCTTCCTTTTCTTTGACCTTGTCACTGGATGGGACTTGGGTGCTTCCTCTAATGGGGCAGTAATTGCTCCACTATCCATTTCACTTTCAAGCTCATCCTCGAGCTCACCATAAGTCAACTTTGTGCCTTGTATTTTGAGCTGAGCAATTTGGGCATATATCCACTGCCTTTTTCTATTCTCAATGGTTTGTTTCAATATATCAAGGTCAGTGACCTCTTCTTCACTCCAATCTATCACTAGTAGAGGCAAGTTGTCCACAACATTGTACCTATCATCAACATTATTATTGTCTTCTTCTACTGTCTGGTCGGACACAGGGAACAGATTCATCAACCTCACAAATTAGGTCATCATTCTCATGTAGTGCCTCATTCACACTTCTTTTTTATCTGCATAGTTAGCCTAGAATTCTTTGAATTGAAGTCTATGGGCATATTGTCTTCTGACCCATTTCTTCAATCTTCCATAAGGGTCCATTCTTACCCGTTGGGTGTGGAGGTCCAAGTGGTATTCCACCAATTCCTTTTTTGAATACTTTATGCATTGGGCAGCCGAATAGGCATATATTCCTTTCCCAAAAGTCAGGGGATATGGAATCCCAGCTCTATAATTGTTGCTTAATAGTGTGTGGGCATCTTGCAATTATCGAGAAACCTCCAGTGGGATAAAGTGATCATTGGGGTAAAGCGGAAGCCGATGAGGTCTCCCTAAGAATCCTTTTGTTTGGATATATGTGAATTTAGGGAAATGTGTGAACAGATACCCAAACCGAAGGATGAAGGCTTTGGCATTGTGTGATACTCTTCTTTCAAAGTCTCCCCCAAGTAGTTTGATGATGTACCTGATGAAGGCATCATTCAACCTCCTGTATTCTCCTTTATAGTTTTGGTATTCTCCTTTATAGTTTTGGTACTCTAACTGAGGGTAGCGATCATATACCTTGAGGTCTCCTTTCTTTTCTTCTAAGTTGTTTATGACGAAGAGTCCTTTGTAAGGGAACTTTTCCACGAGGAGGTACACTAGATATGTATGTTGTCGCTGATGATCTTGGCCCAATGTAATTTTTTCTTGCCTCAAATGATCTCCTCAATGAAGTAGAACATCCAGTCTTCAAAGAAAGCAGCGGTAGGTAAACCCATTACCCTACTCAGTAGGGTGACTAAGTCATGATATTCCTCATAAAAGTCACTTCTAAATAGTTCTTGAGGCACCTTAGCAATGTTGCCCCTCTTTTCCTTCAACCAATGTTGGTTGATTAATATTTTACATCCCAACGGATCTACTTTCCACATATTTTTGGCATATTCCTTTTATGTTTCCTCCATGACATCGAAAGTGGGGATGTGAAATGTCTTACCAATAGATCTAGCAAATAGGTCTACTAATACTCTTCCCTCATGGTCAATGATCTTCCTGTTGTTGTGGTAGCATTCCCTATAGACCATAACCAGCTCTAGAGCAATGAGTGCAAGAGAGAATCTGGCTGCCTTAGCGAGGCCACTTTCTCTAATCTTTTGCACATTCTCAGTTGTGGGGTTGATCATTACCCTTTGTCAGAACTCATCAATATCCAAATTTCCAAGGTTTGTATCTAATACGGAATCTTAGGTGGAAGTAATCTTGGAGGTACACTACACTCCATGAAATTGGTACTTCATCTAGTCTTTCTCCTCTTTTCTTCTCGGTATGTGTGTAGGTTTCTTTCCATTTTCTTTCTTGTAGATTTCCCTGATGGACCCGCAGCAAGTTCCATAAATTTTGCATACAATGATGTAGTGAGTGCATTCATATAAAAATTAGGGCAAGCGTTAGTTAAATCTTGCAAAATGGGGATTAGATCCAATAATATATCATTAGAAGATCATAAAATTTATCAATATCCATCATTTGAGGCTCATTTGTACCATTTACGGGGATGCGAGTTTCCCTAGGTTGGAGGCCATTAGGAGGAACTAGGAGCAGGATGGCGTTGAGGCCACGGAGACCCATAGGTGACCACCCACAACAAATATTTTGCATTAAGAATTTGGCAGTCAAATTTTGCATGAAGTAGTTTAGCACGTGCGGAAGTTGGCTAGGAGGCACTCGTAGTTGCTTGATTGATCATTATGCCCTTGTGGGTCTGAGGCATGTGGAGGCAAGAAGGCTAAAGGACGTTTGGGACCTCCGCCATTAAGTAAAGGAAATCATAACATAGTTTTCTGCAGGCAAAAATGTGCATTGTTGGACCCATAAGCTCCTTGGACACCAGGCGTGATGCATTGAAGTTTTAACTGATTTAGAAAATGTGGAGGAGATATGTCGGGATGTTGTTGTGTGATTTTCATTAGGAACAGCACCAAAGGGATGGCATTCTACATGTGGCAGTCTACATAGATGGACCTACAGTGAGCCCATGGATTGGGTGAATATGTTAGAGGTTTTCAATTTTTAGTAAGGGAAACTTCCATTGCAGGATTCGTAATGCGAGAGGTCGCAGGTGTGAGGGCATTAAGAAGTTGTGACAATAAAATAGCCACTCACAAGCGACTACCAGCATGAACCCATCTACATAACCATTCTAACTTATTCATTATTCATGGAAAATCAGGAATGGCGACGGCTGACATGGACTCCACACCGCGAGCAAAAGGAAGGGCACCACCACTAGTGAATGGCAAGCGGGTAATGGCAGGCCATAGATAGCAACCTATAAGGAACGGTCCATAGACCCCTTGGGACATAGCGATTTTTGCACCTAATAGAGATGATCTCAACAGGGCCCATGATGTAGAAGGAACACAGAGTTCGGCCATTCACCAATGGAGGCATGGGGATGGCCACCTGTGAGTGACAGTCTACATGCAGTGGGTCGAAAACTCAATTTTTTCATTTAATGTTTTGATGTTTTTTTGTTTGACCGGGGTGATGGTAACAACATTGTAAGCCACAAAGGACTTTATGTCATGTGAAGAACAGTGACGAAAACATAGGGTTTCACATTGTTGTGAGGGCGTTGTTTGAGAAATTTTTAAAGGAATTTGAATGGCATCATGAGCGAATTTTATGCAGGACTAACTGCAACGATAGTCGCTGAGCATTTTTAAGGTTTTTCCTTAAGATTTAACCATTTATTTGTGAACCCTAGTTGTGGAAAATCATTCATTTTAAGATTTTGAGGGTTGACATACTTGAGAGAGGCATGGGAAATTGATGGCAACCTTGGTTATGATCTGTTGGGAGCTTATGTGGGCGTGAGGGCTTCATTCGCCATTTCACTCTCTTCAAAATTCAAACTAGTAAGTGTGAAAATGACAGGTCCAGACATGTATTTGTAGGAAAAGGGTCATTTATGACCCACATTAAATTATAGGTGCACTAATAGGCAGGGTAGTTGAAGGTACAGAGACCCAATCTGGTGCAGACGTTGGACGACAACAGATGGTGTAGGCCCCACAATGTGGAAAGAACCCTAGGTCTCACCACTGGTAAGCAACCGAGAGGTGATAATGCATGATAATGCAAGACACGCCATGCAGGCGGATGTCTAAGGTCAATCATTGGTCAAATGATGAAGGGATAGCAGTGTCGCTCAAAGGGAGACCCGCAACTATGGATCCGCAAGGTCCCTAGACGTCGAGGCAAAGGACTAAGGGAAGTTTGCATGGTAATCTTTGTAGGAGCTAAAGACTTAGGGAATTTTGGGGTGATGAATTTGGTCAACTGAAGAATGATGACTTTAATGTTCCTAACCACTTTAGGCTCAAAATTAGGGGCATGCAAAATGAGGCAAAGGAAAAAGAGACCTAGCAAAAGCAAAAGGAAATAGGGGGTCCCCATTCTAAATGAGGCATGTGTGTTATAGGCACAACAATTGGTGACTCCACTGGGAGAACACTCTTGAGTGTTGTAAGGGTAAGGATTTGAATTTGGAACCTAGAATTTATGGTTTTGTAAAACATAAGCTAGTTTCAATAAGCGAACCAGGATCTTAAAGGAGGATGGGATCCTTGGTTGAATCAAGTCATGGGGTATCTCAGAAGTGTGTGCAATGAGTTAATTTCCCTTCTTTAGAGACCATGATGAACAACAGTCAATCAGTCAAGGAAAGCTACGTAAACTATCTAACTCCAAAAGTAACCTGGACATTGCTCCACTTCCAGTCAGGCATCCATAGCCCTGATAGAGTTATCGTTGTGATCCAACAAACATTGCTCTCTTGCTAGTCGGGCGTCCATAGCCCCGATTGAGTTGCTTGCACACCCACATAGTTGCATGTTTCATCATTTTATTTTCTCTTTTCTTTTGACATTTTCTTTGATACTCTTTCTTTGCTTGACTGCATAAGCACTGAAGCTTACAATGGGTTTGGGATCACAGTGGTCACTGGAGTAGACCTAAGATTTTTCACTTGCAAAACCTCATAACAACTATCATATATCCCATCATAAACATTTAAGATGTGTTTTCGTGAGTGATCTAAGATATATGTGAGGAGATTCAAATAAGGATTTTGTCCTAGGTTAAGTTAGAGTTCAAGTAAGGAAACCTACTTCAAAGGAGTGGTTAGAAATCAATAGTAACAAATGAAGACTTATACACACAACAAATAGGAGTGGGTAGCAAAGTGGGCCCTTTTACGAGCCAAGCATGGCCACCGCATCAAAACAAAGAGACACCCTCAAAAAAAATAAGAGTCGAGAAAGCAAATGAATGTGAGGCAAAAGCGATGCAACAAAGCAAAAGAACCTATGCCTACCTATATACAACTATATACAAAGAATGAGCTTGAGCAACTCAGGAAAGGAAATAATGCTTGAGGTATTGCCCATTGGTAGGCAACAAGACATCCTCCCCAGTGAGTGTTTTGAGGCAAAAGGAATTATCTCCTAGAATTTATGAAATCTGAAAGGTGTCAAGCCAGAGCTTGTCAAATTTTTCATGTCCCCCTTCTTTTTCATGGGCCTTGTCCCAACAAAGGACCAAATCAGTAATCCTAAAGGCCTTTACTTTGGATTGGAAATTGAACCATCTTTTGACTATGCCCTGGTGTTTGGTGAAATTTTCTATTGCTTGGTCACAGACTTCTTGGCATTCTCCTTCCTCATAATAAGTGTCGATAAACTAGAGCATGGGAATCTTGAGGTGAACAGGGAAGATAGGCTCTAGGCCATAAATGAGATGAAATGGGGTATTACCCAGGGCAGCCTTATGGCGTGTACAATCTACCCTAAGGGAAAAATGCAGTTGGGTGTGCCAGTCTTTTGGGTTCTTATCAAGCAATTTCTTGATCACAGTTAGTATATTTTTATTTGTTGAATGAGCTAGGCCATTTCCCTAAGGGTAATAGTTAGATGAGAATTTGAGTGAAATCTCGTGATTGAAGGCCCAGCTAGCAAACTTAAGGGATGAAAAGGAAAGGCCATTATCACACACAAGGGAAAATGGGCAACTGAAGTGATTCAAGATAAAACTTTCTAGAAAATTAGTAACAACTTCAGTGGTGCATTTCCTATATGTGATTGCTTTTGTCCATCTAGTGCAGTAATCAAAAGTAGTCAAAATGTGTCTGTGGCCCGAAAAAGATGGTGGAATTACCAGACCAATGAAGTCGAGTCCCCACTGAGTGAATGGCCTTACCTCCAAGACTAGTTGCAATGGGACAGCAGTGTTCCTTTCCCAAGTAGCAGTGATTTGATAGACGTAGCAGGTTCTGATGTGGTTATGTGCATCCTTGAACAGTGTCGGCCAGTAGTATTCGGCTCACAAAATATGATGAATGGTTGAAGGGTCAGATTCATGAGCAGTGTCAAATTTTTCATGAAACTCTCTTAGAACCCAAGCTACTTCTTCTTTTCCAAGGTATCTAAGATAGATCCCTTCATGATTTATCTTATACAATATCAATCCCTGCAGCATATAGTTGCTACTCTTCAATCTCAAGGCACGTTTTTGTACTCCTTGCAATCATGAAGGGAACTTGTTGTTTAGCAAATAATAAACAATGTCATCATACCATTCTCCTAGAGAGACATCCTCCAACTGGTATTGTTGTACTGTAGGCTCAGGTACAGTTTTCATCATTGTACGGGTGAGGGCTTGCCCTCGAACTAGTTGGGTGATCCCACAAAGCTGGTTTACAATTTTTGGGAGATTCTGATTTTTGTTGAAATCACATATTTTTAGAAAATATAATGATTTAAGCCTTAAAATTTTCCATTTAAATCATTCCAATTGAAGAGAGTTTTATCAAACTACCTTAGATCAAACCCCCTTGGATAGAACCCCACTAGTTTTAAACCATACCTATAACAGAGTCTCCTTTACTCCTATCAAAATGTTGATAAAAAAACCACTTTTGATTTACCTTTTGGGGGATCAAATGAATTAATTTAACATTTTTTTTTGTAAATATGTATTCCTTATTATAGGCTTCCCAAGAAGTATAATTTTAAATAAATTTAATTTTATTATTATATTTATTTTTTTATTTCTTGTGAATGTAGGTTTTTTGACCAAAAATCAAGCTCTCTATTCTGCACATGTGGAAAAATAGTAGATTCTCAAAAAAAAAAAAGAAAAATATGAGTGCACCAGTTATTGAAGTTGTTGATCCAACAACAAAAAAAATAATTTTGATACATACAAAAAAAGTTACACATTATACAGTCGTGCTATGTCTGAATTATAATTAGTTTGACTTCAAAACTTGATTAAAGAAAAAATATTTAATAAAAAACTATCTAACCAAGTGGAATCACTAGATACCGGAGTTACAAATCTAAATTTGAAAGAATTAGAATTTTATCCTTCATGGAAAAAAAGTTATGTGTTATACGGTGAGCGTCACTTTTTTTTAAAATGTTGTTTTTTTAAAAAACCTAGTTTTTGAGGGAGATGGAAAAAGAAGTGCAATCTGATTCCAAAAATTTTGAAAAAAATATATTTAGAATCTATAAAAAAAAATTCACGAAACTCTAGTTAGCCGCTATAGGTGCCCAAAAGTGAAGATTTAGTTAAAAAAATATATTTCAGTGTCCAGTTTGGCCAAAAATTGTAAACCACTCTTGTGAGATCACCCAACTTCATGGGTTGAATCTCCATGCCGTATTCTTGTAGCAACATGACCTATTTTTCTCTTCTTTCTCCTAACTCATTCTACATCAATAGAGTCTTGACAATTGGATCTAGGATGATTGCAAATGCCTTGTTCTAGTGCTGAAACTTCTTGAATCCTTTGACCAAGGCGTAGGCTTGTTTTTCAATATTGTGATATCTTAACTCTGCATCCTTCAGTGGAGCACTCATAATGCAATAGGGTGTTCATTCCCTTCATCATCTTTTTGGGTTAACATGTTGGAAGAAGAATGATTTGAAGCAAATAGGTAAACATAAAATGGCTTCATATAGTCTAGACTAACTAGCACTAGTGCATTTGCAATTGCTTTCTTGATTTCTTCAAAATCATTCTTTTCCTCCAGTGTCCACTCCACTTTATCATCTTTCTTAAGCATAGCATTCAATGACTTAATGATTTCAATAAAACTCAAACTTTCTGACGAAGTTGATCTTTCCAAAGAAAGACTTCATTTCCTTCTTGCTGCCAGGGAGTTGAATCTTTAATATGGCCTAGATGTGTTCTGGATCAATTGAAATCCCTTTTTCTGAGATCACATATCCCAGGAGCTTTCCTTCAGTTACTCCAAAGATGCACTTCTTCAAGTTCAATGAGATGCCAAACTCTCTGCAATTTTGGAAGACCTTGCACAAATTAGGACATGGTCCCTTCTTTTCTTAGAGAATACAATGAGTTCATCCATGTATATGATGATGCATTTTACGAGGAGATCTTTGAAGGAAATATCCATTGCACGTTGAAATGTGGTGTCGACGTTGATTAATCCAAATGACATTCTCTTGTATGCAAATGTTTCCCATTTTGTGGTGAAAGTTGTTTTGTGCCTATATTCATACTACACCATCACTTAGTTATATCTCGAGTATCCATCCAAAAAAGACATCATCTGAGATCCATTAACTATTTTCAATACCTCATCTAGTGATGGTATAGGATAATTGTCCTTTTCAAAAGCTCTATTCAAATTTCAAAAATCCATGCATAATTTGATCTCACCATTCTTATTTTTTACTAGAATTTAAGTTTTTCACCTACGTGGAGTGCCTAACTAGGAAGATAATTCAGGTGGACAACTTTTGAACTTTGTAGATAATCGATTCCAATAGCGCATTGATTAGGCGTTAACACTACTGAAAAGGCCTAACATCGGGCTTGAGGGGAATGGTGTAGTGATAATTGAAGTGTTGTATGTTTTTAGATCCTCATAGCTCCAAGCAATCACATCATGGTGCATGTGCAAGGCATCAATGATTCCATTTCTTCGGGTGTGCACACCTTGCCAATGAACATGTTCTTGATTTCTTCAGTCCTTCCTAGGTTGTGAGCTTCACACTAATTGTCAATTGAGTCCTTGGTTTGTTGATACTAATCCCTTATCTAATCCAAATCAAATTTTCTCTCCAACTGAACCATACCTTGTGGTATTGTATTTTTTTTGAGGTTAATGACCCCCTTTATGTCTAATTTAGCTTCCTAAGGCTCCACTTCATCAATGATTTGGGTTGCAAACACATCAGAGCTTGTGATGAAATCAAGGATGTGCTTATCATCATTAAAGACCTGGAAGTTGGTAACATTGTTAGGCACTAATAGGGTGGAGGTGAGCTCTACAATGAATTTCCTCAAGCCAATCAAGGACAAAGGTTGGAGAGTGCTTGTTGCTTGAGCTAGTACATGGAATTAGCTGAATATTGAATGCATCAAGTTATTCTATGAGATCCCATACCCTGGGCCTATAGTTTGCTAGTCTCCTATCATGACAAGAGTAGAGCTTCCTAACTTGTTTCACTACTAGCTCAGAATCACCAAAGACTTGGAGCATTTTGAATTTATTTCTTAATCCCATCAAAATTCCATGAACTAATGCTTTGTATTATGTTACATTATTGGTACAATAAAATTGAAGTATGTCGGCAACAAAATGCATCTTACCCATGGGACTGATGAGTTTGAAGTTGGCAAGGTTTCTTAGTCCTTCTGATTCGAGTAGGATCTTAAAGTAGAATAAATCAAATTCGACCAATTAAATAAATCTCATTTATTTAGTAAAGTCCAAATTTGAATTATTCCATCAACGAGTGCATAAGATGAAGTGTGGACCTATAATGAAGGTTGGGGGCACTCCAAGGAACATTTAAAATCACACTGTTAAGATCCGCAAGTCACAGGAATGATCCATCAATGATCAGATGGCTCCTACTCCTTGCTTGGACTTGGACCCATCGAAGCACAACATCCAAAACTTAGAAGAATCTCTAACCTCAAGGTCGATTGAACATGCCTCTTTCCCTAGTTGTGCATCTACTTTCGTATCTTTGAGTGGTGGCATGGACTCAAACTGGCCTTGATCTGGTTGTTCCTCTTTTGCAACCCCCTTCGGGGTGACCTGTCCCTTGATATGTTTAACTGCTATTTGACATAGGTAGCATTCAAATTCTAAGTGGGCAGCATTGTGTAGCAATAATAGTTCCTAAAAAATCCATTCTGGCTCCTAGGCTAAGCTGATCTTGCACACATTTATGCATAAATTCTTGGAATCCATCCAGCAATCCAAGGTTACCATCCTCATAGGATTCTTCATCGTTGAATTCAATCATCACCTTTGTACTTTCAGGTACATGGGTTAGGTTGGTAGGAGCACTAGACCTCTCTAGCCACTTCCTCTTCCTGGAGTTCTTGCTCATCCTGATAAGCCATTGGATAGTAATTACCCAATTATATTTCTACAAACAACACCTCATTTGTATTGTCGTACTCCATGATCATGAACTTCATACGAGGCTCTCGGTCAATGTGGATCTGATTAGGTAGCCCCCCTTCCAAGGCAACCACAAGTGAGAATAATTTGTGGTAGCGTACCCATTCAGAGCATGGGTAAAGTCTCTACCTAGTATAATACCATATGTGTCAAAAATGTTAGCAAATTGAATGTCAATCACCTGTTGCACCCTTGGATCAACAGCAATTTGCATGGGTATCCTATCCATTTCCCCAACTATGTTCACTTTCGTCTTGTCCAGCTGAGTCACCTTTCATCTGGACAGAGTTGGAGTTATTCCTAAGGCCATGCATATTGCCAAAGGCATAACATTAGCTGAGGCTCTGAAATCAAGTAGGTAGTTATGTAGATTTTTGTCAAATATTCTAATGGTTATCAAAAAAGGAGGGGTCTCCAACTTTCCCTAGAACAGCCCCATGGACATGTCGGCTTGGGATGCTTGAGCTTTGTCCTTATCATTCTTTTTGTCCCTAGCTTGAGATTGATTTGACTCTCTAGCTAGAATCTTGTCTAGTGACTAAATTTTATTGACTTGCTAATTTGGGGTCTAATCCAGTCTCTTACCTAGGATTTCCTTGATCACAGGTTCATTATGGGTGATGTCAAAGGAAACCCTTTTAGCAGGTACCTCTTGGGTTGGTTTGGATGGGGAAGTCCCATTGAGCATTCTAAAGAAAGCATTTCAGACAGTTGGGACCTGGAGTAACTCAAAAGATAAAAGATTCAACTTAACCTTCTTGAATTCTTCGGTGACATATTCCCCCGTTTGCTCAACCTCTGCTTCGAAAGATTTGTCTTGGGAGGAACTAGGAGGATGATCCTGATTTTGATTTGGCTACCTATTCCTATTGAAGTATTGGGTAGGTACATGAGGGTAATTTGGATTATTGTTGGCATTGGGGTCAGGCGGAGTATTGAAGTTGTTAGGTGAGGTAGAAGTCATGAAAGGACCACCGGCCTGTCTATTCCTCAAATTATATGGGGTTTCCCTTTGATGGAACATTTGGACCTCATCCTCACACAGCTCTTCCTCATCTACTAGACCATTATCTATTGAATCAAAGAGCTAGGATAGGGCATTATCATTACTTACATCTTTCACTTCTTCGTTCCTTGGGGCAGTGACCTATTTGGGCACGTTGTTTTCACTTTGTGAAAATGGGGCTTGATTGACCACCAGTGCCAAGGAATCATAAGGTTCAGAGGGGACCAAGTCTCTACAGCCTGGGCCATCAACGACATTTTGGACCTCTACTTGGAAAATTTTCATCGCAGGTTGAAATTTGGGACAGTCTAACTTGGAATGCCTATTTGTTTTGTGAATGCGGCACCATCCGAACAAAGCATCCTTGGCCAAATACACTTTGCTTATTGATTTGTCACTACTACCTGGTTGTTCAAGGGGTGTGGGAATGCCTCTGTTATTTGGCTTTGTGTTCCATGTGTGATTCTATCATTGTGTGGATCTCCTTTCAAACCCTTGGCCTAAGTTTTGACCTCTCTCATAGTTATGTATGGAGGAGGCACCCATATCACAGCTATCTCGTGTTGGGTGAAAATTATGTAATCAACTTTTTAATATATTACACAACTAGGACTTCAGCCATAGCTATGTGAGATGTAATCTCTCCTCTCAGAAAGGGGAGGTGCCCTTCTTACTGCTTTCAGAAACAAGTAAAACTAAGTATTTACAACATGTACACTATGATTAATGGATTCGGGGTGTGTAAATTCATCCTTCTCTCTTTTTTCAAAGATGTGTTACAATGCTCCACGTTCGGTAGTTCTGATTCGATACAACTTCAAACTAAAGACAAAGAAGTAATTTCCAATATCTCTATCTTGACAAAGCAAAGTGTAGAGATACCAGCATGATAACAATAACGATAAAAATGAGAAAGGAAAGCTTACGAAGGCACAAAGTCATTTTGTAACTTTCTAAAAGTAGATCCTTGAGATACATAACAAGTGTTATATTAGAAGTGCAAAGTCTTCTAGATACATCACCACAATAGTTTCACAAATAGTGTGGACAAATGCAAGCACAAAGTCTTGTAGTTTATTCACCAAAATAGTTCCACAAACAGCGCGAACAAATGTAAGCAAAAATTCTTGCAGTTTATCCACCAAAGGTTACTCAAACATAAAATTAAATTCAAAGTAAAGAATGTAACACAAAGTTCACATAGATTTACTTGAAGCCCTTAGATCTCACACAATAATCACCACCAATCTTAATCAGCTTCAAAAGATGATTGATCCAACGCAAAGTTTGGTATGCAATTTTACTCCTTTGATTTCCTAGATGAAATGTAATTGCACCTTCAAGATCACTTGATGAAATGTAATTGCACCAAAAATCTGAGATGTAATTTCTTGAAGACAAATTACACTTCGACTTTCGTCAAATTTAGGTGATATTTTCCTTAATTAGCTCACCTAACTTTCCTAATTTTACTCCTTTGATTTCCTCGATTTTCTTATCCCTCTCCTCTATATATATGAGGGGTTTCTATTGTATTGTTTATCTTTTATCTCTAGAAACAAAGTGTTGCTCATTTTGCAACAAATGTATGAAACTTTGTGTTCATTTTGTGAATCTAAATCTTATCAATAAAGAAGGAAGTTGCATACCAAACTTTGTGTTAGATCAATCGTCTTTCGAAGTTGATTAAGATTGGTGGTGATTATTGTGTGAGATTTAAGGGCTTCAAGTAAATCTATGTGAACTTTGTGTTACATTCTTTACTTTGAATTTAAGTTTATGTTTGAGTAACCTTTGGTGAATAAACTGCAAGACTTTGTGCTTGCATTTGTTCACATTTTTCATGAAACTATTGTGGTGATGTATCTAGAAGACTTTGCGCTTCTAATATAGCTGTTAACACAAGGATTTTCACTCGAAGTTAAGTTGAAAAGCTCGATAAATCCTGTGCACATGGGACTATTCTCAGGTTGTGGGTATCCTATGGTGAGAATAGACCTCCAGGTTTTGGGCTGGTTCCCTTTGGATTTTCTTGTAAAACTGGTTTTTTTAATAGAGGTAAAGGATAGAAGGATAAAGCAAAAATAAAACAAGAAAATAAGGTGATTCACCAATATGTGAAGATGACTTGAATCTGCTTTAAAACCTCTCTAGATATTTCAACAAATGAAATTAAAAGAGAATTCACTACTCAATCTAGCATGTTCTGCATAAATGATTCATTTGAAAGGTTTTTATGATCGAAGTTTGTTTGAAAGAAAACAATGATGTTTTCATAACAAGCATTCAACAAATCTATGAAACACAATCAATGACCTGCACTATAACATACTGAATCTAAGCAAGACATTAAGACAATAAGATTAAAATAAGGATTTGATGGAAATCACAAACTATTAATCCAAAGACTTACTCACAATACATGCACAAGACAGATCTGAGAAGGAATGACAAGCTTCTTTATTGAAAAATCTGAGATATTTGCATTACAAATCTCAAGAAATCATGAGTTACAAAGTGAGAATGATATGCCTCAGCAATCTCCAAACCAAGAACTAGAGAATATGAGAGAAAAAAAGGACTTATAGAAAAGTCATCCAAAATTCAAATTCAAATTTGAATTTTGGCTCCAAGAAAATATGTGTTGTCCACCTTCTCCTCCAAACAAGGTATGAAACTGGAGATGCTTCTCAAAATGTGCAAAAAGAGTTATCAAAACTCAAACAACTCCAAATGGTCGTATGAAACTGAAAATCCCTCAAAAAGAGGACCATAACTGAATGTGAACTTCTGTTTTATGCCTCAAATCACTCCTTGACTTCACCCCACATGTTGGCATTGATTTCTAACTATCTCCATGACTCATACAAGTCATTTAAAGCTCAATTTGAACCCCCTTTGACCATCATTCAATAATTTGAAATTTCATTCAAATTACTTTGATTTGCATTTTATGATATCATTTATTTAAAATGATTTATACCTTATCATTTTAAATAAATATCTACAAATAAAAATGAATGCAAATAAAAATTAATAATCGCATCCTATTTTTGCATTTATAATAACATTTATTTAAAAAGTGATAATAAATCACTTTAAAATAAAGTCTTTCAATTATTCCCAAATGCAAAAATAAAAGAGTTCTTAATCAAATATAAAGAGATTTATTTTTTATTAAATCTATCATATGATATCAATATCAAAAAGTTATTCAAAATAAATGAAGGTATTAGAAAGCCACATTTGAAGTGAAAGCTTTTAAAAAGGAAATGAAAAAAGTTTTTTGAGAGAAGAGAGCCGCCATGGATGAAACCCCAGCCACGTTTTTGCTAGTTTCCACTATATTTCGAGCCATTTTTTGAAGATTCTGGAAGATTTATGGCAGAAATGCGAAGGTAAATGGATTTATCTTCAAATCTGAAGGATTTTCTTTGTCTTTAAAAGCTTTTGAAAGCTTAACAGGCTGCTGCCATCTACTATTTCTGATATTCTCTATGGAAATTTGTTTCTGCTGTTTTTTCTTCTGACCACCATGAACAAATTTTGGACAAGTTTATGTGGAGCTTTGCTTTTGGACGCCATCATTTTGCAGATTATGAAGTTCTGAGATGGTAAGCTAATCTTGTGATTGAATCTAGAAGTTTTTTTTTGTTCTGAAAATCTTTTTGAAACTTATAGGCGTGGCCTTCATGAAGTTACTTGAACTTTTCTTAATTTCTGGAAACTTCTCTTAACATTTTTGAAAACTTATATGAAAAACTCAGGCCGCCATGGAACAATACTAAACCTCTACATAATTATGATTCTATTTCTTTTACAGATGCATTTGTCTGAGAAAAAAGAACGAATATCTACTCATAGTCTTTCTATAGCTTGCATTGTTCTCTTGATTTCTTCATTTCTGAAAATGAACACTTCTGTAGCTTCATTAGCTTTTAATTTCTTTAGGGTATCCGTTGAAATGCTGAAAATCATGATCTTTTTTTGTTGATTCTTATTATATCGAAACCATGCTGTTGTTCACTATATATATAATATCAGAATTACTAGCTTTCTATAATGGAAATCTACATAAATTAGAAAGCAAATGATTTGTTCTCAACACCTTGGCTGAGTTGTTTCAAAATGAAGAAACACTCATCAGTCTGTTGTATGTAATACTTTTTCCTAAAATTCTTTCACAGATGCTTCTTTTAATTTGATTTTCAAGATGGAATATTTCTGCCTTAACTAAAAAATGAATTTCAATTTGTTGTTCTACACTGCAAACATTCACAACATCTTTTGAACATTCTGCAAAGCATAATGTTATTCTTCTCTCTACTATGAGCTGAGCTCAACCCTTGTGGGAGCCACATTTTACACCATTCATATTGAAATTTGATGGATTCAGCAACATTACTTTTCCTGTTTCTGCACATGAAACAAACAAGTTAGTAAAAATATTGGATCGAATGATTCCCTGATGATTGAATCTGGCATTTTTTTTTTTAACTAGTGAATGATTGATAAAACATTCATTCCATTTCTGTTGGTAATATAGGGATAAGATGAAATGTGATTCCTCATTGCTCTAACATCACCTCACAATTTTGCAGGTAAACTTTGGAGCTGGAGTTGAAATTGATGCTAGAGTTGAAAAAGATCAACACAACTACTACAATGATTCATCATTCCAGGCAATGACGAATCGCCTTCTCACCTTATTGTTACATTACTTCCAGTTGTGTAATGCATGTTTTCTTTCATTCAGCATTTGATTAAGAATCAAAACAGGTTACTCCCACAGCTTGTGTGGGATTACAAATCATTTTTCAATAAAATAAATTATTCATGGCATGTAATGGCTTCCATTATTTTTCTATCTGAGTTTGTTTGAATGATTTATGTTTCTGTTATGTACTGCAATGCCTTTCTGATAATCAACACTGAAAACAAAAGTTCATTGGATAACTCAACATCAAAATTTAATACTCTAGCAAATAATTCCCCCTAAACTTCATTAATTTATGCAGAAAGCAAAAATTAATAATATTTTTGGCGACCTCTCAGGGGTGTTTGCTTGCTAAACAAAATAGGCCAGTTCCCTTGCTTTTCCATTGGGTATGGAGTCCATTTATGCCTTTTTTGACTCAGAAAACCTTGTACATAATTC
This sequence comes from Sequoia sempervirens, assembly GCA_007258455.2. NCBI lineage: Eukaryota > Viridiplantae > Streptophyta > Pinopsida > Cupressales > Cupressaceae > Sequoia > Sequoia sempervirens. The sequence goes on from VDFB02090873.1 coordinate 83,383, forward strand.
TTTTTTCTATTGTAACTGCTTGTAACTTTGTTGTTATTAGTTACAGTCCCATGGGGCATATACTTGTTGTTGATTATAAGAAGTATCTATCTCATTGAACTATAGCTAATAACATTGGATTTACAGCTTTTATTGCCTCCCAGCAAAATGCGAAGTAAACTATCAACTGTGCTAATCAGCACTTAAAGGAAAAAATTAGATGCAACTAATCTATGTGCTGAAACACTTATTGACATCTAGAACCTACTGAAATTTACTCTAACCTACCCTAACTAGCAAAGCAGCTGGTCAAACAAACCCATTAACTGGTTGGGTGAAATAACTTCCTTTTCTTCCAAACTTGAGATGCATTAAATGTTGTTGAACAACTAAGAAAAGCTGAGAAACAAGGAGATATCTTACAAACAGTTTCATTATTTCTTCAAGAATGAAGACAAAGTGGATTACCTCTTCATTTTGTTCATATGCACAACTACTTGAAGGAGCATAAACAGGTTGAGCATGTTGTTCTTTCATCAAAACTGTATGCTTGAGTGAAAGTATGCTTTGTGTTGTCTACTTGGCTTCCAAATGGACAAGATGCCTTATAGGACACCCTTTTGTATGACTAAAACTTGAACTCTCCATGCTGGTCTCAAGCTGATGGACTGCTTCTTGAACCTCCTTCTGTTGATTATGAACTTCCACTTCAATAGGTGTTTCCTTAGCATCCAAGGTCGAACAAAAACCTTCCAAATCATCCCAAAAGGCATCCTCCTCCAAATCTTCTTCAGTTTTCAGCAAAATAATACTGCTTTTGATATAATTGTAGCTCCTTTCCACATTTGATGAATCCCTTTGAATTATATGTTGCTCTAATCTAGTAACTTGTTCAATTTGAACAACTTCTTGCTCTTCAAAGAAGAGTGGAAGTTCATTGAACAGATTAGACAAAACTTCATGTTGATCACTATTTCTCTACTCTATAACTTGCTGCTCCAGCTTGTTATTCTCAACATAATAGCTCTGTTGAGATATGATAGGTCCCACTATACCATTTTGAGGGATTGCAAGCTAATTCTGCTCATGCATGGACTCATTTTGCATAAAGCACATGGTGTTAAACAAATTAAACTCTTTACCAAAGAATGGATTTGGAAAGGCACTATGTGGATGAACTTCTTGCTGAAGTACAAATTCTTTCAATGAAGAAGGAGAAAATGATTGTGCTTCTAATTTTGTGAGCTTCTGCTCATATCTTTCTTTCTGTGCAATTAACTCCCTTGCAAAAATATTTGCAAACTGCCTTTCTTGTGCCTCCAATTCCTGCCTATGAAGTTGGGCTAGAAGATCCAACTTTTCTTGTTCATGGAGATAGGCTTGATAAGCCCACTCATCTTGTTGTTGATCTAAGCTCTTGTTCATCTCATCTATCTGCTCAGTAAAATCTTGCAATGTTTGTTACAACACTTGTTTCTCATTGCCAAGGGCTAGCAATGGGCCTTTTTCTTCACTGAATTCTACAGCATGCTGATTTGGAATGAAATGACCTTGGGAGTGGGTGCGTGGGTGATAGGCATGATGTGTATGTTGGTTATTTGTTGTAGCAAGGCTATTTTGAATAATACTAGCATTGTGATTGGTTAAATAAGGCTGATAAGGTGAAGGGGAAACGTTCTCATGATATGGGGGGTGAAAGCATGTATTTTCATGAAGGTTTGACATTTCTATACATTCAAAGAGCTGGAAATAAGAATAAATAGATTTGTTTCAGAACATACCAGCACATAGACTGTTGAAACTAGTATATTTGACCTCAGAATCGCCAGGTGTATGTAGATTCTGCCTCCAAAGGCTGAGAATACTGTTGCTCACACCAAAAAAGTAGCAAATGAAGCTCTTTTTTAAACTAATGATCAGCTCAATGTCCCACCGGGCATGCCAAAATTGTTAACACAAGGATTTGCACCCGAAGTTAAGCTAAAAAGCTCGATAAATCCTATGCACATGGGACTATTCTCAGGCTGTGGGTATCCTATGGTGAGAATAGACCTCCAGGTTTTGGGCTGGTTCCCTTTGGATTTTCTTGTAAAATTGGTTTTTTTAATAGAGGTAAAGGATAGAAGGATAAAGCAAAAATAAAACAGGAAAATAAGGTGATTCACCAATATGTGAAGATGACTTGAATCTGCTTTAAAACCTCTCCATATATTTCAACAAATGAAATTAAAAGAGAATTCACTACTCAATCTAGCATGTTCTGCATAAATGATTCATTTGAAAGGTTTTTATGATCGAAGTTTGTTTGAAAGAAAACAATGATGTTTTCATAACAAGCATTCAACAAATCTATGAAACACAATCAATGACCTGCACTATAACATACTGAATCTAAGCAAGACATTTAAGACAATAAGATTAAAATAAGGATTTGATGGAAATCACAAACTATTAATCCAAAGACTTACTCACAATACATGCACAAGACAGATCTGAGAAGGAATGACAAGCTTCTTTATTGAAAAATCTGAGATATTTGCATTACAAATCTCAAGAAATCATGAGTTACAAAGTGAGAATGATATGCCTCAGCAATCTCCAAACCAAGAACTAGAGAATATGAGAGAAAAAAAGGACTTATAGAAAAGTCATCCAAAATTCAAATTCAAATTTGAATTTTGGCTCCAAGAAAATATGTGTTGTCCACCTTCTCCTCCAAACAAGGTATGAAACTGGAGATGCTTCTCAAAATGTGCAAAAAGAGTTATCAAAACTCAAACAACTCCAAATGGTCGTATGAAACTGAAAATCCCTCAAAAAGAGGACCATAACTGAATGTGAACTTATGTTTTATGCCTCAAATCACTCCTTGACTTCACCCCACATGTTGGCATTGATTTCTAACCATCTCCATGACTCATACAAGTCATTTAAAGCTCAATTTGAACCCCCTTTGACCATCATTCAATAATTTGAAATTTCATTCAAATTACTTTGATTTCAATTTTATGATATCATTTATTTAAAATGATTTATAACTTATCATTTTAAATAAATATTTACAAATAAAAATGAATGCATATAAAAATTAATAATCACATCCTATTTTTGCATTTATAATAACATTTATTTAAAAAGTGATAATAAATCACTTTAAAATAAATTCTTTCAATTATTCCCAAATGCAAAAATAAAAGAGTTCTTAATCAAATATAAAGAGATTTATTTTTTATTAAATCTATCATATGATATCAATATCAAAAAGATAATCAAAATAAATGAAGGTATTAAAAAGCCACATTTGAAGTGAAAGCTTTTAAAAGGAAATGAAAAAAGTTTTTTGAAAGAAGAGAGCCGCTATGGATGAAACCCCAGCCACGTTTTTGCTAGTTTCCACTATATTTCGAGCCATTTTTTGAAGATTCTGGAAGATTTATGGCAGAAATGCGAAGGTAAATGGATTTATCTTCAAATCTGAAAGATTTTCTTTGTCTTTAAAAGCTTTTGAAAGCTTAACAGGCTGCTGCCATCTACTATTTATGATATTCTCTACGGAAATTTGTTTCTGTTGTTTTTTCTTTTGGCCACCATGAGCAAATTTTGGACAAGTTTCTGTGGAGCTCTGCTTTTGGACGCCATCATTTTGTAGATTATGAAGGTCTGAGATGGTAAGCTAATCTTGTGATTGAATCTAGAAGTTTTCTTTTGTTCTGAAAATCTTTTTGAAACTTATAGGCGTGGCCTTCATGAAGTTACTTGAACTTTTCTTAATTTCTGGAAACTTCTCTTAACATTTTTGAAAACTTATATGAAAAACTCAGGCCGCCATGGAACAATACTAAACCTCTATATAATTATAATTCTATTTCTTTTACAGATGCATTTGTCTAAGAAAAAAGAACGAATATCTACTCATAGTCTTTCTATAGCTTGCATTGTTCTCTTGATTTCTTTATTTTTGAAAATGAACACTTCTGTAGCTTCATTAGCTTTTAATTTCTTCAGGGTATCCGTTGAAATGCTGAAAATCATGATCTTTTTCTGTTGATTCTTATTATATAGAAACCATGTTGTTGTTCACTATATATATAATATCAAAATTACTAGCTTTCTTTAATGGAAATCTACAGAAATTAGAAAGCAAATGATTTGTTCTCAACACCTTGGTTGAGTTGTTTCAAAATGAAGAAACACTCATCAATCTGTTGTATGTAATACTTTTTCCTAAAATTCTTTCACAGATGCTTCTTTTAATTTGATTTTCAAGATGGAATATTTCTACCTTAACTAAAAAATGAATTTCAATTTGTTGTTCTACACTGCAAACATTCACAACATCTTTTGAACATTCTGCAAAGCATAATGTTATTCTTCTCTCTGCTATGAGTTGAGCTCAACCCTTGTGGGAGCCACATTTTACACCACTCATATTGAAATTTGATGGATTCAGCAACATTACTTTTCCTGTTTCTACACATGAAACAAACAAGTTAGTAAAAACATTGGATCGAATGATTCCCTGATGATTGAATCTGGCATTTTTTTTTTTAACTAGTGAATGATTGATAAAACATTCATTCCATTTCTGTTGGTGATATAGGGATAAGATGAAATGTGATTCCTCATTGCTCTAACATCACCTCACAATTTTACAGGTAAACTTTGGAGCTGGAGTTGAAATTGATGCTAGAGTTGAAAAAGATCAACACAACTACTACAATGATTCGTCATTCCAGGCAATGACGAATCGCCTTCTCACCTTATTGTTACATTACTTCTAGTTGTGTAATGCATGTTTTCTTTCATTCAACATTTGATTAAGAATCAAAACAGGCTACTCCCACGGCTTGTTTGGGATTACAAATCATTTTTCAATAAAATGAATTATTCATGGCATGTAATGGCTTCCATTATTTTTCTATCTGAGTTTGTTTGAATGATTTATGTTTCTGTTATGTACTGCAATGCCTTTCTGATAATCAACACTGAAAACAAAAGTTCATTGCATAACTCGACATCAAAATTTAATACTCCAGCAAATAATTCCCCCTAAACTTCATTAATTTATGCGGAAAGCAAAAATTAATAACAATAGCACTTGTTGTGTATCTCAAGGATCTACCGTTGGAAAGTTATGGAATGACTTTGTTCCTTTGTAAGCTTTCTTTTCTCATTTTATTGTTATTTTTATCATGTTGGTATCTCTACGCTTTGCTTTGTCAAGATAGAGATATTGGAATTACTGCTTTGTTCTTAGTTTGAAGTTGCACAGAATCAGAACTACCAACCGTGGAGCATTGTAAAACATCTTCTATGAAAAAAGAGATAAGGATGAATGTGACACAACTTGAATCCATTAATCATAGTGTACATGTTGTAAATACTTAGTTTTACTTGTTTCTAAAAGTAGTAAGAAGGGTGCCTCCCCTTTCTAAGAGGAGAGATTGCATATCACATAGCTATGGCTGAAGTCCTAGTTGTGTAATCTATTGAAAAGTTGATTACATAATTTTCACCCAACAATTTGAATATATACACAAGGATTGAGGGCCCAAAGAGTAGTAGATCCACTTTTTGAAGAGTTGTTGCAACATAATTTTCCATTTACTCCTTCGTGAGTAATATCATCATTGCAACGTGTTGTAAGCTACCCTCCGCAGCCAAAGATCTCCTCTCCCAAGTGTTTGGTCTGTTTACCATAGGCATCCTATTCAGGTACCTGTTGTGCAACCAACTATGGCCACACCACCCATAGGACCATGGAGAAATGCTTTTGGTCCCCTTCATTTGGTTGTACCTTTGCATGAACTTTCATGCATTTCAAGAAAGCATCTCCTGAAGTTTCAAGGTGACAGAAAACAACATCCTGATGAACACATATATGCATTCTATATTGTTTGTGGTGTTCTTGACATTGAGCATGAAGACATTTTCATAAGATTGTTCATTGAATCCCTTCAAGGGGTTTATGCCGAATGGTTCTTTACTCTTCATAATGCTTCAGTCACCGACTAGGCCACTCTTTGCATGAATTTGGAAGAAAGATTCACACACTTTGTTGGCACAACTAACCACCATGCACAAAGAGGCCCACAAGCCCATGCGCAAGTTTGTAGCTAAGTTCAACAAATTGGTGACGCAGATCCCAAATGATGCAAGACCGATGGATCATAACCTGAAGTGCTTCTTCATCAACATGCAACTCCCCAAAGTAATTTTCTACTTATGCAGGGAAAATCTTGCCAATGTCGAAGTAGCTCAACAGCTAGCTACCAGCCTGGAAGATGACATGATCCTTACTAGAGAAATAAGAATGGGAACCAATGCCAAAAAAAGGATGCAAGCCTCAGGGTCTTCAACATCTATTGTTAATGCTCCCAATGCCAACTCTAACTTTATGTATCCTATGGTCCAGAGGCTAGAAAATGAAGTCTTTTCTTTGAAAAAGCAAGTCTCCAACAACAACAATAGCAACTACAAGGACGTCCCAAGGAGAACTTTTCCTAATTATGCTGGCAACAAAAATCAAAATCGTCTCCCAGCGTCCCTAGGAAGGCTTTCTCTGGAAGCCCCACCCACTAATAACATCACGGGATATTACGAGGCTGAACAAGATGATTATGCACAGCAAGATTACCCTGAAGAAGAAAATGTTGACCTCTTCCAAGAAGAAATTGAATCGGTTGGTGACTCCAAGATTATTTACTTACAAATGGTGGAAGAAGATGAAGAAGAAGACTTGGTGAGAAACACTTATGTTGTTTTCATATGGCATCAACAAAACCAGCTTGATAAAGCTCAAGTTGTTGCTCCACCTGAAAAAGAGAATCTTCTTGTCACAATTTCTAAAAGAGGATCTCCTCTCCCTTGCCAACCCAAGAAAGTAGCAAGTCCACAAGTAAGCGCACCTCATCCCTCTTCATCAACTCTCGCTATTTCTAAAGCTAATCCTCTTGTTCCAAAGACCAGTGCACCTTTCGTTAAACCAATCAGTGAAGTTACTACTTCCAGCTTATAAAATTCTTTCTAGGCTTTTGACATTATTGACTATGCCAAGAAAACCAAGGTCCAAATTTCTGAGGCTGAGTACCTCAAAGCCAACCCTGACCAATTTAACAGAATTTTCAAGTTCGTTAATGACAAAGAAATTACCCCAAGTCAAGATACACCTCCTGACGTTCCTATTACTCCTAAGCCCAAAATGCCACAGATTAACCTTGTGTCTACTCCTCCAACTACCTCCAGACACATTGATCCATTTTTTATCTCCCTACTTGTAAATGATTTTAAACTAACTGTGTTATAGATTTTGGCGCATCTGACAATGTGATGCCTGCCAAGGTAGCTACTGCCTTAGGATTGGATCTAACTAAAAATTATGGCCGTTGTTTCTCCATGGAGAATAAACAAGTGCCTTTGATCAAGCAGATCAAAGATGCATAGTATGCATTTGTTGCGTACCCAGAAAAGAAAATAAAAATGACGGTTCTCGTAGCCAATGTACCAGAATCTTAAGAAATTCGCCTAAAATGAAATTTCTATAAAGATGTAGGAGGAGAACTAATTATGGATATGTCTGAAGCCAAAATACCTATCAAAGGTATAATGCAAAAATTGATTCCTGAAAAGGAGTCAAATTTTTTAGTAACCCAATTAGATGAACCAAGAGCTCAAATCTTGTTTGAGTCTTCAGGCATGGGAACTTACTATCTACAAAAAAAAGAGGTTGGTGAATACTCGACTAGAAATAAGCTAGAGAATAACGATGCTTCCTCAACTTCAAATGAATCATCATCAAGTGATCTATCTATCTTTGATCATGATTCCTCATCAGATGATGAATCTTCAAACTTTGACACTATCAACCTTGGTGACCCAAATGGAATTTGGTTGATTGAAATTGATGGCAACTTCTCTTCCACCAGTTCTAGAGCATCAATGGTTTTTATTTCCCCCACAGGAAAATATTTCCCTTTTCTTTCAAGTTACAATGTGATAACACTAATAATAGTGTCGAATATGAAGCTTTGTTATTAGGAATGTAAGTTGCGCTAAAGAAGGGTATAAAAAATCTCCATGCACAAGGTGATGTCGAGCTAATAGTATGTCAAGTAAGGAATCTGTATCAAACGAAAAATGACAGACTCAAGCATTATCGCAATCTAGTTTGGGATTTCGTTGAGGAATTTGAAGCTTTTGATATATATGTTGTCCCCAGAGAATATAATACTAGAGCTAATTCTTTAGCAATCACAGCCATGCTCTTGGTACCACATAAATACTTTCAAGGTTCTACCTACACCATTAAACTAGTCTTTCACCCAAGTGTCCCTGACAATTCAAAGAACTGGCAGATTTTCAACGATGATCATTAGATCATTGCCTTTATGTAGAAAGCAAAGAACTTCGATGAATTGTACTTTAAAGGTAGTGATTCTCCACATTGAGAATCTGTGTCAGATATGGACGCTGTTATGGGTGAAGAATACTTACAACTCATAGGGAATAAGATTCCCAAAGGATCAGTATCCTTAGAGAATTTTTTTGACAAGCATGATCGCTATGTCAAGAAGCAATTCTCATATTTTAATTCATCTAATGAAGTGAAATAGATCAATTTGGGAACTGAAGCTAATCCTAAGATGGTGAACATTGGTAAGTGTTGCACGACCGAAGAAAGGAAACAGTTTGCCCAGTTATTACAAGAATATATGGATGTCTTAGCATATTCATATGAAGATCTGAAATTGTTTCGGCCCAAGGAAGTGCAACATGATATTCCTCTCAATGTTGGAGCTTTTCCTTACAAACAAAAGAAAAGACAGTACAATCCAAAGATTTTTGGAACAATCCTGGTGGAAGTTCAAAAAATGCTAAATGTGCAAATAATATTCCCTATCCATCATTCAACATGGATAGTGAATATCGTTCTCATTCATAAGAAGAATGGAAAAATCTGTATTTGTGTGGATTTCAGAAATCTAAACCAGTTGTCACTCAAACACAATTATCCTCTTCCAATGATGGACCAAGTCCTACAAAACGTGACTGGATGCAAAATGCTCTCCATGTTGGATGGATTTTCTGGTTACAATCAAATTGAAGTTAATTCAAGTGATCAGCACAAAACCGCATTCACAACACCATGGGGTACCTTTGCATATTGCAGCATGCCTTTTGGTCTAATCAACGTCGATGCCATGTTCCAACATGCTATGGATTTAGCTTTTCATGATGTGATGGGTAAGTTTATCATGGTGTATCTTAATGATCTCATGGTTTTCTCTAAACAACATCATGAACACTTCTACCATTTATGGAAAATCCTTGAGAGATGTCATTAGCATGGTATTTCCTTAAATCCCAAAAATTCAATTTTTGGGGTTACAGAAGGTAAACTCCTTGGCCATGTTGTGTCTACAAAGGAATCAAAATTGACTTAGAAAGGGTCAATATTATTAAATCTCTCACCCTTCCATCAAGCAAGAAGGTTGTCCATTCCTTCTTTAGCAAGGTAAACTTCTTAAGGAGGTTTCTCCTAGACTTTGTGGAGAAAACTCGTCATATTGTAAATATGATGAAGGGTACTACTACATTTCATTGGATGATAGAAGGGAAAGAAACATTCGATGATATCAAGGAGGCCATTGCTTATGCACCTGTGTTGGTCTGTCCCAACTACACCAAAGAATTCATCATGTAAAGTTATGCTTCTGAGCATACACTTTCAGCGATCCTGGTGCAAGAAAATAATGAGGGTTTTGAATCTCCCATTGCATTCATGAGTTGTCCCCTAAAGAATTATGAACTGAGATATTCTCAAATGGAAAAATATGCTCTTTTGTAGTCAAATATGTTAAGCATTTTTGGTTCTATATTCTAAATAGCCATGTCAAAGTTCTAGTCCTAGACTCAATTGTTAAGTCTATCTTAACAAAGCAGTAATTTGGAACAAAAAGAGGCAATTGGATTGCCAAGATTCAATAATATGATATGGAAATAAAACCCACTAAGCTGATACGTGGGTGTGGGCTTTGTCAGCGTATCATTGAAAATAACCCAGATGAAGAAGTTTTAGACGAGGAAGAGGTGGACCCAAGTACACTTTCAATGGTACTATTTGTCAGCACCACCGACAAATGGTATTCCAACATCGTCCATTTCCTGACATATGGGGAATTTCCTGATCATTTGACCCCAAAATAAAAGAGAATCATCAAGCTGAATGTTATCAACAGGAGTACACCCATGTGCGAAAGCAAAGATGCTTTGCAATCCTGTGTAACATGGGAAAACTTTCAGGTTGTGGGTACCCTATGTTGAAAGTTAACTTTTGGATTATAAGTCAGCTTTCTTTATGATCTTCTAATTATTCACTGTAATTTTGATGGAAAAGGAAAGAAGGCTTGAATTGAATGGATAAACTAAAATTTAAACTATGGTGATGCACCTAATAATAACTACTATGTGGGTTGTTTCACAACTAATAATCTCATAAATCTATTGACACGATTCAATTTGAGCACCTTAATCACATAAATATTTCACAAAAAGGTTTGTTTAATCTTTCTTTATGAAGGAGACTAAGTTTCACAACCTAAGAGAAGAGATAAACTTAACGCAATCTATGACCTGTGAAGAAATTATTTTTGTGTACATGCATCTAGGAAATGAGAAAAATTTAAAGGTTTTAGATTTAAAACACAATAAATTTATATCAAATCATTTAGAAGAAACAAAACACTAGAAATTGAAGAGGCGAACACTGAATTCAAATCAATATTTTGAAGGAACTTCTGCAAATAACCATACTAAGTAACCTATAAAGTTGTATAAAATACTGCAAAAAATATGAGTTACTAAATCAATCTCTTCTTTGCAGAAATGCAAAGGAAAATTTATCAAGAACTAAAGAAAAAAGACTAAGTTTTTTTCCTATATACAATAAAGGGCTTCAAAAATCCAAGAGGAGATAACTGAAGTCAAAATATTTGAACTGTAAAGCTGATGTGAAACTACAATTATGTCTCACCATTTACTCCATTTATTCTTTGCATGTTTTTGGGAAAAATGGACTATTCAATTAAATATTAAAGATAATCAATATGATCATTTTAATATTTATCATGTGAGCTCTATTTTTTTTACATTGCATGGTAAATATTAAGGTAATAAAATATTACCTTTAATATTTAATTACATATTTTGTCTTATTTAAAATCATGCAAAAAGATAAAAGATAAGTGTTTTTCACTTTAAAATTAAATGATAATATTGAGACTTAACTCTCAACTCCACCAATATTCATGATGAATCATCTTTGGTCGTGTAAGTTTGAAAAGTATGCAAAAAAGGCCTCAAAACTAGAGCAAACTGAGTGATTAAGTTTCTAAAACTCCCCTTGAGTGATGGTCAACCCATGTGGGACCTCAAAACTAATGTAGAACTGCCCTTTGAGCCTTACAATTCTCCTAAAGAGGTGGATTTGTCTTTTTCCTTAGAAGTGGTGAAGATTTATCAAAAAATATGAACTGGGTCAGTGAGAAATTTAAAGGGTTTTTTCGCCTCATTGTTTTATAATTTATATCCAAAAATCATGAAAATCCATATCGTAGTTTTTTGAGATATGATTGAAACACACGACCACTATTCATTGCATCTTTTGAATTTGAAAAGACAGCATGCTGGGCTAAACCCTTGTGGGAGCCCATTTTACACCACATGCTAAAATGTTGAATATTATGAACTAGCCTTGAAACATGTACCTGTACCTGAAAAATCTTTGAATGTTTGGTTTTCTTATCTAATTTGCTCAAATGTTAAAAAAATTTCTCACCCTAGTTTAATAATTGCCTGATAAAACTTTACTAATTTAGCTGGTAGCTAAAAATTAGCAACACTGAAATCAGCAAACTTCGTCTTATGGGACAATGGCTTGTACAAGAGTGCAATAGATGGGAATTTTCTTCGATGTGTTGATAAGGAACAACAACAAATACTGTTGAAGTCATATCATGACTTGGCATGTGGAGGACACTTCTCGATGCCAATAACCACTCACAAAATCCTGAGAGCTAAGTACTACTGGCCCACGCTTTTTTAGGATACGTACTCTTGGGTGCATAAGTGTGAATTGTGTCAACAATTCGTTGGCAGGCCCAAGTTGTCATACTTGCCATTGAAACCCGTGGTAATTGAGGAACCTTTCCAGCAATGGGGAATCAACTTCATCGATGCAGTTAATCCATCATCAAGTGCAGGGCACATCTATGTCCTAATTGCTACTGATTATTTCACCAAGTGGGTGGAAGCAATTCCTACCAAGCATGCTACTTTAGAGGTGGTATGTAGTTTCTTGAAGGAAAACATTATTTCTAGGTTCGACGTGCCGAACAAGATCATTGCTGACAATGCTTTTTCCTTCTCATCCAACAAGATCACTGAGTTTTGTTTTGAACATAACATAACTTTGTCTCATTCTTCTAACTATTAACCACAAGGTAATGGCCAGCTAAATCTAGCAATAAAAATTTGGTGACTATCATCAATAAGTTGGTAGACAAGAATCAACGTCTATGGCACAAGGCCTTGTATGATGCTTTATAGGAAAACAAGATAACTCTAAAGCAGTAAATCAGCATGTCTCCTTTTCAACACTTGTACGGGTTGAATGTCGAGATTCATATTACCTATGAACTTCTAGCCCTCAAATTGGCTAAGCCATCGAAGATGACACGTTTGATAACTTTGTTAATAAGTGCATTATGTATCTCTCTGAATTGGAAGAGAACCAGGTTCAAATGGCTGACCACATCGCAGGACACCAGGACCAAGTGAAGAATCTTTTCGATAAGAATTCCAAGTCTCGAGAATTTTAGATTGGTGATCTCATTCTCCTTTGGGACAAACGGAGAGAACCAAAAGGTATGCATAAAAAATTTGACTCACTATGGACAGGACCTTTCCAAATTCATCAGCTGCTCGGTGAGAATAGTTTCTTGTTAGCATACAGAGATGGAACGCCATTTTCCCTTCCTCACAACAAGCAACATCTCAAGCACTTTATGCAATAAAGTGATTGGCGTTGGTATGTAAATACTTTTTATTTTTAAGTCCTTTGAGTCTTTTTGTTTTAAGTTGCGTCGTCATCATCACTTGACTCCAAGCCCAATGGATGGATAAAGGCACTCGAATTCTAGAATTCTTCTCCCTTCATTCATTTCAAAGAATGGTTGAAGAAAGATCCCCAGCAGGAGCCAACTGTTATCATGGAATCAAGCAACGCTCATTCCACAGATAACCCCCCCACAAAACTTGTATGTTTCCTAAGTTCATGAAGTTCAAGCACGCAAAACAAGGTGTTTTTTAAGCCACCTCGAAGTGTGTTCCAAAGCCTCAAATAGTCATTTTGAGCATCCCCCTACATTTTCCTAGTGAAGACCTTCGCGGGCTCTCACTGTTGATACTTAGTAAATTGTGAAAAGTGTAGTTGTCTTCAAAAACAACGCTCTGCTTCTTTTTGAAAATTTCACTAAGTGTCAAAAGTGCAAGGGCACTAAAAATCAGCACCTCTGCACTTAAGTGATTTTTGTTTTGGTGCAATGGCACTGATTTTTGGTGCCCTTGTACTTTTCTCCTAGATAGTCATTTTTTACTAAGGCGCCATTTTTCTCCTCTTTTGCACTTTTCACTGAAAGTGCCTTAATTCATGCCTCTTTTAATGCAAAACTAAAGTTCTTTTAAAAACACTTAGAGATCATTTAAAAGTGATTTTATGTTTCTTATTCATCATTTTTGGTTTTCAACCTACATTTATTTTGTTGGGCGAACTCTCTTTTTCTCTAGAATCCGTTTTTGGAGATCTCATGCAATTTCAAGTTTGATTTCTTGTGGTTTTTAGGTATGTTTCATTTTTCTTCCTTAATGCATTCTTTTCAGATCTGGTTATTCATTTTGAAATGAAGGAAGATGTCTTTGAAATCTCCTTCGTACGTTTTTCTTTTACCCTTTCGTTTCCAAAGCTTTCATGCTTGTGCATAGGTTTTATCTCTTGGCAAAAACATGGTTTTGTTTGTTAGATGAGATATTGAGGTCTCCATGATCCATTGATGTTTTCTTCTCTATCCTTAATGCATTTTTATCTAGTTTGTTGTTCAACCCTGCATTTTTAAAATGTGTTTTTCTTTCTTTTATTGATTGTCGTTGATTTTTTTTGTCTTTGTTTCATTTTCATAATAGGAAATGCAAAGGTTTTTGAAAGATTTTGGGCTCTTGAGTAAAACTCTTGTTTTTGAGAATACCATGGCATAGAAATGTAGATTAATTATGTCAAAATGTGATTCAGATGTTGGCATCAAAATTTTCACACTTCCAAGTTTCAAGTGGCATTTTTCAAATGTCATTTATCTCCATTTTACAAGGCGTTGAGATTCTACATTTTTACACTTGTAAAAACCTAACATTTTCTTCATCTATCTCCATTTGGCAATGGCGCTGAAATTCTATACCATTACATTCAAAGTTTTGAACTTCAAAAAGTTGAAGTGTCAGGGCACTGATTTCCAGCGCCCTGACACCTCAAAAAGTTTCTAACTCCCCAAGTGCAGGGGAATCGTTTTTCATCACCTATGCACCAGATTCATTTTACCCCCAAGTGCAGAGGCACTGATTTTCAGTGCCACTACACTTTTCACTACTTTTTTCTCGGAAACACTTCAAACCTTGCCAGTTTCACTCCGAACTTCATTTTTTCCACTTCGTGCATCATTTTTTGTGCTTCATCGACTATTTCATTCTTGCTTGACATCGTTGCTCACTTCACACATCCCAATGTTATTTTCTAACTAACATTTGTTGATTCCACATCTTGCAGTTTCTTTTCAAATCTCATCAAAAGATCCTCGAAGTTATTGCTTGTTAATTCAATTGCTCTCAGATGACTACCCAGAAACCTCCATCGTCTTCAAGGGCTAAAAACAAAATGAAGTACAAATATCAAGGTGTTTATCCACTGACAATGGTGGTCTCCAAGGTAGATGAGATAAAAGACACAGACGTCGATCATCAAGACCTAGTTGATTTTGCAGAAAGAACTGAGAAGAAGCCTCTTAAAGATTCTTGTTACCCAATTTTCACCTACGGGCCCAATCAGGCAGGGAAATCCATGTTTTAGGTGTTCATGAAGGCCAAATGGAGACATTGTTGTGCATAATTAAATCATACCCTTGATGCATTTCTCAAGGAGCTTAGTTGAAAAGCCTCACCTCAGTCAATTTTGGCATAAAACTCATCAAAATAGAAAGTCGGCAAGACCCTCCTATTTTCTTGTCGACTAGTAGTGTGTGTTATCTGTTTGAATGCGCCGATCGCAGGACATTTGGGTCACCATGAGTCCTTATGTATCTCGCCACATGGGATGTCACGCTGAAGGTTGTTCACAAGTTGGCGTCGGGGAGATGTCTTGCCAAAATGAAGTACGGTCTCGATGAAAAAAGATGTCAATAGGGAGAAAAGGTGGGCCTCAATGTAATGTCTTAGTGACCAATGATGTCTCACAGAAATAGATTTCCTTCGCTAAGAATGAAGACCTTGGTGTAATGTCTCACCGACCAAGCAATGTCTCCTCAAAATGAAGTACACTCTCGATGAAAGAAAGGAGTTTGTCGTGATGTCTCGGCGACCAAGCAGAATTCTCGACAAAAGTTTTGAGCTCAATATGAGGTCTCACCGACACATGGGTGTCTCACCGATGAGGGAGCACAGCGGTATAATGATGGGGCTTCGGCATGAGGTCTTCCCAACTTGCCAGTGTCTTGTTGAAGGAGAGACATTTGAGCCCGGGGAAGGTGGTTTGTGTTCGCTATGAGGTCTCACCTAACGAAGGGAGCTCACCATGACGTCTCGTCGACACAGGGATGTCTCCCTGAAATGAGGTGAGCTCTTGGCGAAGAAAAGTGAGCTCGCCGAGAGAGTTTGACATCGGTATAATGTATGGCTGACAGGGCGAGGTTTTGCCGACAGCGGGGTTCCTTCAATATAATATTTTGTGTTCGCTAAAGGGTCTCCCCGACCCGATGGTGTCTTGTTGAAGGATGAAGGGCTCAATGAAAGCTCTTGCTGATAATGGAAGGTCTTGTCGATAGCAATCAACTTGCCATGGAAAAGGATATCGGTAGGACTCTTAGCATCCGCTATGACCTCCTGCCAATTGAAGATCTCTTGCTGACCTGATATGTCTCTAACGATAGTCTGGGTGATGATGAGGGTGAGATCGATATGACTTTTGCACTTGATATAGGGTCTTGCTGACTTTCACGTGTCCTGTCAATAGCCACTACAAGGTGTACTCGCATCGGGGAGACACGATTAGTGTCTCACCGACATGCAATCCTGATGAAACAACCTTTGACCATCTGGAATCTACATGGCATGAGCTCAACCAATCTGAAGGAAACTAAAGGTGAACCATCAGTTGTTTGACTATTTGACTCCCCCTATGAATGAGACCAACAAAGCATAAACGACATGGACTTTTCCTGAGACGAAAAGCGATGGGAACAGCTATGAGGTCTACTGGAAAAAGGGAGATCGATATTAATGGTAAAGCTCCAGGGGAATTCAAAGCAGCTCTTCAAGGAAGTTCGAGAGTGGACACGGGGGGCTAGAAGTGAATGTTGTGGCTGCAGAAGAATCTGAAGACTTGTCCTGAGGGCTATCCTTCAAACCAACATGGACAGTAAGGATACACATGAACGTAGCATTAACTTCATTTAAAGAGATCTAAGGGGTAGATCTTTCGAAAGACTAATATTTTTGTAAGCCCTAAGGGTCGACATCTTTTTGTATATAAGGCATTTTTGCCTCTTTGTAAAGGAGTTCTCCTAAAGATTTTCTAAAATTTGTGACTTTTGTAGTCCTTTCTCAGGTTAGTAAACTTTTGTAACTCATTTTGGCGCATGATATATAAAATTTACCTTGATTACCATTGATGGTTCAATTTTGCTTCTAGTTCTTGCAAAAATATTGTGCATTTTCAAGTGATTGATCAAGCTACTTCGTGAAATCTTTCTTTTCCTTATAGATTTGTCTCATGTTAGCATGGCTTTCTTTGCAAAAGTAGTATTATGTAGGTTAAAAATTTTGTTTACTTAATTGCACATGAGCTTTTAATTTATGAAAATATGCTTTTCCTTCTTGAAAGTCTGTGCATGTCAAACCTGTTTGTGAAATACTTATGCATAATCTACAGAAACTCATTCTGCAGTCCCTTATCCGTCATCAATATTCAAGTATAACCTAAGTGTCTCATTGTTCTTGTCATTTTGGTGTATCACCATAGGGTTTAGTTTATTTTATGTATTCTCCTTCTCCCTTTTCCTTACAAATCAGTAGTTTAGGTGATACCAAAGGAAGTCAGCTTTCTCCGGAGGTTGACCTCTGTCTACAAGTGACCCATAGCTTTAGAGGTCTTCCCATGTTACACTGAGGTGTTGAACATGAGGTTCGACAAGGTGCAATTTCGGTGGATAAAAGTTTTGGCTCACCCGATGGGACTGTTCAAATCAGAACAGTTTGAAAATTACATGTTTATTATTGGTTTTTGATATGCAACCAGTAAGATTCGGGCCTTTTGGAGGTTAACATCAGTATATCATGGCGAATCCATGTGCTAGTGCATCATTGAGGAATTCAAAAATATTGAGAAATCTGGTGTTTTTCTCAACAATATCAACCTTTGGAGGCAATGCAAATAGCACCATGGTGACTCCAATTTAATATCAGCTGGTTTCAGCATCTCGAGTACCTACAGCTAAGGAGGTTTGCTATCTAGACTTGCTTATGCTTCATATTTTACCTTGCAATGTCTAGTTATCAGAAATATGGTGGTTATTCTCCTCTATTTCATGAAAATTTCAGTTCTGGGTCTCCAAACAGCCTTTCTCCTTATTGCAACCAGCATTATCAGTAATCCTATCATGCTTTCCACCCTCCCACCCTTGCTCAATTCCCCTCGCAGCATATTAATTCTACTTTGAGCCAGCCTTGTAGCCTCCCGAGTCAATCCCAAAATTCTAACAATGCAGATACCAAGTTGGGTAGCCTCAAGGAGATGTTGCTACAGTTTCAAAGGCGAATGTTAGACATAAAAAGGGAAAATGAATATAATATGCAGCAAGAGGATCTTTCCTTTCAAGCTCACATTCGTCAGCAGGAGTTTGAGGCACAGATATATGAGAAGGAATTGTTGGTTAGACAAGTTGCAGCTAAAGATGAGCAGGTGAAACACTTGCTTGCACAAGCTCATAGGATAGAACCCCAACTACCTATGAAGGAGGGGGCCTCAAAGTACAAAATTCCAAGCTTTAGACAAGGTGAATCTAGCATGGACAACTACGATGAAATTGCTAAGTTGGAGGAGCACGTGTTTTCAGTTCCAAGCTTCAAGCAAATTGCTTCTTCTCAAAGCTCAAAATTGACTAAAGATATTCCTCAAGTGGAAGGCACTTGCGAGGTTGTAGTTCAAAACAGCTAGAAAACATCAAGCAATTTGGGCAGTTGTCGATTGATGACAGTTAGCAAGACAATGGAGCATTAGACTTGGAAGAAAATCCTAAAACTGAACCAAATACTTTTCTTCAAGAGAGCATGTAGGTTTCTAATTTACCGGTTGGTTTGGGACAGCCAGAGAATTTTGCTAACTTGTTCAATGAACTTCCTTAATTTGTTGATGAAGATGAAAATCTCACATGCATTATAGCATCTATGCCTGGTATGGAGCAACTAAATGATAAAACTCATCTAGATTCATTGCAAAATTACGAGTTAGATGATATCATAGAGGCTTTTTGTTCTAACATAGATGATGAGCTAGTATCATATGAAAGGGAAGCATGTGATCAACCCATTCAAGTCAGTGAGACTATTGAAAAGGTTGTAGAAGATAATGCCTTGTGGCCTATGAACTTATTTGATGAGCTACCCCACTTTGTTGAGGAGGAGGTGTATTTTGTCATGGACAAAGAGCATAAGGAACAATAGTTTGAAGATTTGTTTTCAGTTATCCAACAGGGATATCAGCTCCTTAGACAAGAAGATCCAACCATCAAAAACATTAATGGTTTCTTTTCAGAGACTATTATATATGATGCAAAGAAGCAAGACTCCTTTTTCATTGCGGAGCTGAAAGAAAGAACAATTGATCCTCCTATAGACAATAATGGTCGAATATCTCAAGAAGATCAAACTATAGTAGCCAATGAACAACCTGCATATTACCTCCAATTAGCATCTTTTTAAGGAAAAGATGAAGTCTTTAGAGATCAACAAGAGGCCAACAAGGAAAGTTTAAGATTTTCCCTTACCAAAGGTTGTCCAATCAGGTACTTAGCCTAGATGGAGTCTAATGAGGCACCCATATATGAAGGTACAGCAAAAGAAGATATCCAAGATGCACTGACAGCCAAACAAGAGTATGTTCAATTTACTTATCCTCCTCTAATTGAAAATACATATGAATTATTTAGTGAGATAAGTGAACTTTTTCACCTCTTTCAAGAAGCAGTACATCATCTTGTTAAGTATCTTCCTATGTCCCATTTTTACTCAATTATCCTTAAACATGCCAGTCACTGCATATTGAGAAGAATGGGCAGTTATTTCAGTCATCTTGTAAATGGTTTTGTTTGACCAATTCATATTGGTTAGTGTAGGGTAGGCTTAGCTACAAGTTTTCAATTCCTTAAGTGTTATTTTAGCACAGTTAGATAGTTTTCCCTTCTGTAGTTTCCTGTTTTCAATAAATGTCTAAGTGATATGTTCTTGAGTTACAAATGTGTTATAGCCATGTGCAAGGCTAGTCCAAGTTCATTCCTCAGTTTTCCCAGTGACTCCATGCCCAATGGACAAGTTTTGGCTATTGGTTTCCATGTTTAGCAGGCAAACATCCAGCAAAGGTTGCCAGAAATGTTACCCAATTTTCACCTATGGGCTCAATCAGGCAGGGCAATCCGTGTTTCAAGTGTTCATGAAGGCCAAATGGAGACATTGTTGTGCATAATTAAATCATACCCCTGATGCATTTCTCAAGGAGCTTAGTTGAAAATCCTCACCTCAGTCAGTTTTGGCATAAAACTCATCAGAGCAGAAAGTCAGCAAGACCCTCCTGTTGTCTTGCCGACTAGTAGTGTGTGTTATCTGTTTGAATGCACCAGTCACCAGGACATTCAGGTCGCCATGAGTCCTTATGTATCTCACCGCGTGGGATGTCATGCTGAAGGTTGTTCACAAGTTGGCATCGGGGAGATGTCTCACCAAAATGAAGTACGGTCTCGGCGAAAAAAGATGCCAATAGGGAGAAAAGGTGGGCCTCGGTGTAACGTCTCGACGATCGATGATGTCTCACTGAAACATAATGCCTTCACTAAGAAATGAAGACTTCAGTGTAATGTCTCACTGACCAAGTGATGTCTCCCTAAAATGAAGTATGCTCTTGGCAAAAGAAAGGAGTTCGTCGTGATGTCTCAGCCACCAAGCAGAAGTCTTAGCAAAATTTTTGAGCTCAATATGAGGTCTCACCGACACATGGGTGTCTCACCGACGGGGGAGCACAGCAGTATAATGATGGGGCTTTAGCATAAGGTCTTCTCGGCTTTCCAGTGTCTTGCCGAAGGAGGGACATTTGAGCCCTAGGAAGGTGGTTTGTGTTTGCTATGAGGTCTCACCTAACGAAGGGAGCTTTCCATGATGTCTCACCGACACAGGGATGTCTCCCCAAAATGAGGTGAGCTCTCGGTGAAGGAAAGTGAGCTCACCAAGAGATTTTGACATCGGTATAACGTCTGGCCGACAGGGCGAGGTCTTGCCGACAGCGGGATTCCTTTGGTATAATATTTTGTGTTCGCTAAAGGGTCTCCTCGACCCGATGGTGTCTCGCCGAAGGATGAAGGGCTCGATGAAATATCTTGCCGACAATGGAAGGTCTTGCCGATAGCGATCAACTTGCCATGGAAAAGGATATCAATAGGACTCTTAGCGTCCACTATGGCCTCTTGCCAACTGAAGATCTCTTGTTGACCCGATGTGTCTCTGACGATAGTCTAGGCGATGACGAGGGCGAGATCGGTATGACTTTTGCACTCGATATAGGGTATTGCCGACTGTTGCGTGTCCTACCGATAGCCACTACGAGGTGTACTCGCATTGGGGAGACACAATTAGTGTCTCACTAACATGCAATCCTGATGAAACAACCTTTGATTGTCTGGAATCTATGTGGCATGAGCTCAACCAATCTAAAGGAAACTAAAGGTGAACCATCATCTGTTTGACTGTTTGACTCCCCATGTGAATGAGACCAATAGAGCATAAATGACATGGAATTTTCCTAAGACCAGAAGTGATGGGGACAATTGTGAGGTCTACTAGTAAAAGGCAGATCGATATTAATGGTAAAGTTCTAGGGGCATTCAAGGCAGCTCTTCAAGGAAGTTTGAGAGTGGGCACAGGGGGCCAGAAGTGAATGTTGTGGCTGCAGAAGAATCTAAAGACTTCTCCTGAGGGCGATCCTTCACACTGACATGGATAGCAAGGATACACATGAACGTAGCATTAACTTCATTTGAAAAGATCTAAGGGGTAGATCTTTCGGAAGACTAATATTTTTGTAAGCCCTAGGGGCCAACATCTTTTTGTATATAAGGCATTTTTGCCTCTTTGTAAAGTTCTCCTTATGCTTTTCTGAAATTTGTGACTTTTGCAGTCCTTTCTCATATTAGTAAACTTTTGCAACTCATTTTGGAGCATGATATATAAAATTTACCTTGATTACCATTGATGGTTCAATTTGCCTTTTGGTTCTTGCAAAAATATTGTGCATTTTCAGGTGATTGATCAAGCTACTTCATGAAATATTTCTTTTCCTTATAGCTTTGTCTCATGTTAGCATGCCTTTCTTTGCAAAAGTAGTATTATGTAGGTTACAAACTATGTTTACTTAATTGCACATGAGCTTTTAATTTATGAAAATCTGCTTTTCCTTCTTGAAAGTTTGTGCATGTCAAACCTGTTTGTGAAATACTTATGCATAATCTATAGAAACTCGTTGTGCAATCCCTTATCGATCATCAGTATTCAAGTGTAACCTGAGTATCTCATTGTTCTTGTCATTTTGGTGTATCACCATAGGGTTTAGTTTATTTTATGTATTCTCCTTCTCCCTTTTCCTTACAAATCAGTAGTTTAGGTGATACCAAAGGAATCCAGCCTTCTCCGGAGGTTGACCTGTGTCTACAAGTGACCCATAGCTTTAGAGGTCTTCCCATGTTACACTGAGGTGTTGAACATCAGGTTTGACAAGGTGCAATTTCGGTGGATAACAATTCTCTGAGAGAAATCATACACAGTAATCTACATTTGATGTCTATGTTCCCTACCTCTAGACATAATACATAATTTTTCCTTCCATTTGCATCCCATTACATCAGAGAAAGCAAAAGTGTGATTGATTCTTCTAGGCACAAGATATTGAGACTTGACCTTGACTTCTTTGATATTGTTTTCAGAGTTCCATAGATGGAGAAGTACATTGACACCTCAATACACTAAGCGTGGGAGGTCTATGACGCAGATCCTGGCAAGGATAAAAACCTAATAAATAGTCAATGGTTGAAAAAACCTAGGCAAATTATTTCTAGATGGCCGAAGGGACTTCTGCAAAGTGACTTCAAGGAAGATGTCAGAGATATGATCACATTTTTTAGCAAAGTAAAGGGGTTGCCTAAATCATCTTATTTTCATGACTGGATGTATGAATACATCAGAATCATAAGAAGACAGAAAGCTCACATTGATTGGGGAAAACAAATCAGTGATGAAATACATGAATAGTTGATCGTGTCATCCACATTGAAGTTCTACATGACTTCTTACCTGGTGTATGTTGCAGCCATGACGAGGCAATTTTCAGGTCTATCTACAAGAGGGAATAGGCACACCATACCTGTGTACAAATTTTTCTATCAACTAGAGCTTAAAGAAAGCCTTCATCATTTCAGGAGGGTTACTGATGCTTTCTTCATGCCTTTTCTTTTCAGCTTTGATCTGACTCTTGAAAGGAAGAGGGTATCTAATGAGGCCTACAAAGTGGTAAGTAAAGTTGGATGCATATATCTACAATTCCCAACTTTTACTTATTTAAGAGTAGGGTGCTACACTGGTTGCCCTTACATGTTGCCCAGATACCCCTCGGACAAGTGGATTTTCATGGAGATGTGCAAATAGTTGATTTCACTGCACAAAGAATGGAGAAAGATTCACAAGCTTATATTCAAGTTCCCACTGACAATCAGTAGGTATACTATCAAGATTGTACAAAAGGCCAAATCAATCTATGTGGAAATGCAGGTCATGAAAATCAGGACCTATAGATACAGGTTTGATTTTTATTACCAAAATATCAAGAAGAAGTTGCAAAAGGGTCATTAGCATAGGTATCATTTTGAGGACATCTGGGCTGATTACAGAGATGAGGATGCCATTCATAAGATGGATTATTGTAGGTTAGCCCTATAGTAGATCATAGATCTTGGTGTTGCTGACCTACCAGAGGATTTCACAGATCCTAGTGACATCATGAATGTTGTCTACGATGAACAAGAAATATCCAAGAGATTATTTCCTAAAATTCAATGGTCCAAAAAAGAAAGTGTTAGCATCAGGGAAATATTGGCACAATTTTTTTCTAACACAGCAGAGTGGTTACACAAGCATGACTTTGAGATGAAAACTTTCATAACATATTTTGAGGGAGAAGAATCTGAAGCAGAAGCCAACCGACAACAAGAACTCCATATGAAAGATAAATCTACGGCTCTTCCCACTTCTTCACGAAGAGGCCCAAGGATCAAGTTCATCGTCGGCAAGAAGGACACACAGGCTGTCCCGGAAGGAGAAACTACAGAATCTAAACCATCTCGCTCCAAAGGAAAATGGGTTGTTTCCGAAGAGATAGATTCCGATGAAGAAGGAAATTGCAGTGATCAATCACTAAAGAAGTTTTAGTAGAAGCATACTTAGATGAAGAAGAAGATTCTGAAGGTGATTCTGAAGGTGAAAAATTCAAAAGGACAAGAGGATGATCAACAAGAACCAGGACATGATGAAGAAATAACTGTCTCCACTTGAGAATGTAGTTGAAGAACTTCCCAGAACATCATCGCCTATAATTTCAAATGTTCCTCATACACCTCCAACTTTGAACACTCGTCCACCACCTATTCCTACATCACCTATTCCCACCACCATCATACCCACAGTGGATGTTTCACCTACCCCTATAGCACCAACCATACTTGATACTCCTTCAGTGACAAGTATACACACGGTTGATATTTTATCTAGTCCTCCATCATCTATTCCTAGCCTATCATTGCCATCATATGATATCACTTCAGAGACTAATTTTAATTGATTCATGAATGAATCCATGCTTGATCAACTCAATGTGCCAACTATAGAAGTAGTTATGACAAACATTGTTCCCATTGTCACAATACCAGTCATTACTTCAGAAGTGACAGTGACAACAGAGTTGACAGTTAATCCAGAAGCTCGTGCCTCCTCTCTTCCCCCTTGGTTGATATCTCAAGTGTTGAAGTGAAAGAAACAAATGATTTCTCGAGAAGAGCTCAACCTTGAAGAGATAGTCCCTCCAAAAGCTAAAGGGAAGAAAAAGGAAAAAGTGTATTTACAGCTAAATGTTGACAAAATTGGTCATAAACATGCAGATATCAGCATACCACCTCATGAAGAAGGAAATGTCAACATGGAGGATTACGCAGTGATAAGGGTCCAACTTGGCAATGTTACAAATGAAAGTGCAAAAGCAGATGTGTAGGTGACTTTGGATATACTAGCTAGGAGACTAGATAAAATGGAGCAAGCTCAAAACATGTACAAATAGAGGGCAAAGCATTATTCCACTGTTGTGAGGAGACTTGCAGGATCTACAAGTAATGCACAACTGTTAGCAATGGTAAGTGTTGAGGACATAACTGTCAAGAAAGCTAAGAAGTTTGCCTCCAAAGGCAGTGTGTTGTATGATTTCATCAAAAAGATCGTAAATCACGATTCTCAAATTATAATTGTTGCAGATGAAAAAGTTACTTTGATAGCCAAGCTCAAAATAGAGCTTGATAAGGAGAAGAGTGTACTTTCCCAAGAGCATAAAGAAATGGAAAAATGTCAATTGTGGTGGTCACAAATGAAATAGGCAAAGCTAAGTAAATTGGTGGAAGCCAGGGTGATTCCTGACAAAAGAAAATACATAGAGGTAAGAGAATCTTTGAAGCACTGTATTCATGTGTTTGAGTCTCTTACAGAAGATCTCCACCAAGTACAAGAAGATTTCGAAGGGCATCATGTGATTCTTGAAAGAGGAATCAAGGAGTTACCAGGGTAGCTTCTTGAGGAGAATCGTATCTTCCTGCTAGCCACAGAACTATCCCAGATCTTCAAAGAAGCCATCATGAAGTTGGTTGATAGTGCAAACTTTTTAGAAGCCTCTCTTGATGTCATTTGTGATACAAGGCTTACATTGGATAACCTTAAAACGTATCTTGACAAGTGCAAAATGGTTCACTCATCTACCATGAGATTGATCACGAGGATTCACACCATTGTGGATTACACTGTTGGTCCAGATGAGAAGTTCACATAGGAAAGTAGGAAGAAGTATGAAGACTTCCATGCCCAAGCAAAGAACCATGAAGATTCCTTATTTCCAAGTGTTAAACTTTCTGATGCTTTTCATTATCCATCTTGTAAATAGTTTTTGACATCTTAAATGTCTTTTCTCAAAATGTAATTGCACCAAAAATTTGAGATGTAATTTCTTGAAGACAAATTACACTTTGACTTTGGTCAAAGTTAGGTGAGATTTTCCTAATCTCCCACCTAAATTTCCTAATTTTACTCCTTTAATTTCCTAGATTTTCTCATCCCTCTTCTCTCTATATATGAGGGATTTCTATTGTATTGCTTATCTTTTATCTCTAGCAACGAAGTGTTGCTCTTTTTGCAACAAATGTATGAAACTTTTTGTTCAACTTTGTGAATCTAAATCTTATCAATAAAGAAGGAAGTTGCATACCAAAATTTTCGTTGGATCAATTGTCTTTTGAAGCTGATTAAGATTGGTGGTGATTATTGTGTGAGATCTAAGGGCTTCAAGTAAATCTATATGAACTTTGTGTTACATTCTTTACTTTGAATTTAAGTTTATGTTTGAGTGACTTTTGGTGGATGAACTACAATACTTTGTGCTTACATTTGTTCACGTTGTTCGTGGAACTATTTTTTGGTGGATAAACTGCAAGACTTTGTGCTTGCATTTGTTCACGTTGTTCATGAAACTATTGTGGTGATGTATCTAGAAGACTTTGTGATTCTAATATAACACTTGTGTATCTCAAGGATCTACTGTTGGAAAGTTATGGAACGACTTTGTTCCTTTGTAAGCTTTTCATTCTCATTTTTATTGTTATTGTTATTGTTATCACAGGGATTTGCACCCGCATGCAAGGCTAAAAAGCTCTACAATCCCATGTAACATTGGATCAAACTCAGGCTGTGGGTGACCTATAATGAGATTGAACCTCTGGATTCTAGGCTGACTTCCTATTTATTCTTCAGTTTAAATCAATGAAACTGGTTAGGAAAAGGGAAGAAGGTACTGAAATGAATGCAAGAACTAATTTATGTACTGACTATGCACTTAAATGACGATACTGCATGCAACTTGTTTCACAATTACTCTTCAATAGTCCTATTTGCACAACTGAATCTAAAAAGTTTAACCACATAAATAATTCATATGAAGGCTTGACTCTATTACCATCTTTGAAGGAAAAGAACGTTTTCACAACGAAAATAGTAAAATAAGCCAGATGCACAACATATAACCTGTGGAACTAAAACTTGCTTGCATACAAGCACATGTGAACAAGACAGGAAAATAAAGGTTTCCTGAAATTAAAACATGATAGATTCCTTATCAAATCATTCACACAGCATGACACCTGAGATTTTGAAGGCAAACACTTTAGCGTACTGAAAGGTAAAAGGAAAGCTCTACAAATTAATGAAACTTGATTAACCTGTAATAACCTGCTACTGTATTAATCTGTAAATAAAGCTGAGTTACATGATAATTCAGTTTGCAGAATGCAAAGGCTGAAAAATAAGAACTAGAGGAAAATGAATAATTTTCCTTAATATATACAAGAGGCATACACAAGCAGCCAATAATAGAAGTGGAAAAGAGAACTGAAGTAAAATGATAACTCCAAGGCTAAAATCCGAGCAGAACTGTAAACCCTGATAAAAATAGCTCCAAAAAGAAGTAAACTACACTCTCTGTTTGAAAACTCCACCTCTCCAGGCGCATGATAAAAAAAACTGTGAATTGAAGCAAAACTGAAGAAAGAGGCCTATTTGCACGATCTGATCAACTAAAACTGAACTCCACTTGTGCATGATCGAAAAAAAAAAATTAGTATTTTTGATATTTCTTTCCATGCATATTCTAAAAATAGCAGTTTGCATCTCCAACTAGAAGATATAGTCATAAGGTTATCTTCACTTAACATTTATGTTTGCACTTTGAGATAGTTAAATAAATTAAATGATTTATATTTTATCATTTAATTTTTCAACTTTACAATATGTAATGCAAGGCATAAATATTAATATTTATATCAAATGGAATTTTGACCTTATAAAACACGAGCCCATGCATAATTCTGAAATCTACCACCACACTAGCATATTTTTTCAAAGTCTAAATCATGACCACCCTTGAGGATTGTATCATTGAGCCGACCACATAATTAAGCTTTTTGACTTGAAAATTATTGGACCACGGAAGGTAATAAAATAAAATGATTAACTTAAAAAATCATTTGCAAAAGCATCCTATGTCAAATTTAGGGTAGAAAAAAATAGTCGAACCCTAATCAGAACTCTAATTTGCACTTTGACTACTTGGAAGAAGCTTCATGAAGAAGCTCTCTCAACTGGCCGCTGACCTAGTTAGGGTTTGGAGAGCTCGAACCTTTGTAACTCAGCTTCAAATGTCAAAACTCCTTAGGAAAACATTGTTGAGCCTCATCCTTTTGCTGTATGGGCAAAAAATGATGGTATTTTTTATTTATTAGAAGCATATTCAAGTTATGATTGCAGCCTCAACTCCATTCTAATACATCTTTGTTTGTTCATTTTGACTGTTGATATTCCCTATCTCCTTTGGCACCGCCATGAGTGACCTCGACCTTTGCTTCAGAAACTCTATCAACTACTTGGCCACGGCATGGGTTCTTCTAAGAGCACATAAGGCAAGTTCATTCTTCAGTCTCATATTTTCTTCTTACTGGGTAATTTTATCATGAAGAAAATCTAAGTACCTTTACGTTCTTCGTGCTTTGTTGTTCTTGGTCGCCATTAGTGGTTGACTTGAAGTTCGCTGCTCTGGGTTTCTTCTATAATTTTTTGACATACTTGTTTCCTTCATGGCCGCGGCCAAGTCTATAGATCATCTTGACTTTATAATATAAATGAGATTTCATGGAAGAGTGGAAGCGAAATAAGAACTATCTCTGTCAACTGTCATTTTTCCTTGTCACTTTATCTCCTCTATTTTTTGATGCTCTATTGACATTGTATTATCATCTACAGCACTATACATTATGCTCAATTTGATCCTAACCCATAGCAAACAATGATGGGAACCTAGTTTTTAGTCCATTTTTCCCTGAAATTATGAAACCCTTTTGCATATCATGGCTATGATTGTATTTTCACTGGATATTTCCTTTAATAACTGTGATTATGAGCTGAATTGTCATCATTTCAAAAGCTCTTATGAGATTAGCATGATCTTTGATTTCTTGCACATTTCTGCTAATAAGCTCGAATAGAGCTTACAGCTGTTAGACATTGTGCCTTTCTCATATTGTATGTGTCTCACAGGATTCTACAATGTCTTCTTTTAAGACTGTTATATGCTTTTGAAGTTATGAACACTCAAATGCATGAATACTTTGTTTCTCTTCAATGTAAAGAGGCTCTATACTTCATTTAGATGTAATGTGAAAATGTAAAGCAGAGCTTAATAGAATATTAATGAAATTGATGAGTTCTTCACACTATTTTTCTGAATCTCTTTGAAATAAGGCTGCTTGTATGATTATATCCTTTAGTTTCAGCAACTCTCTTAATGAATGTTATCAATATTAATGAACTCGCATATGTAACTTGAGAGTGTGTCCTCCTTGATATGTCGAGCTCAACCCTTGTGGGAGCCCGTTTTACTCCACATATCTAATAAGATGATCACGAACATAATAAACCTATTCCTGCATAGTGAACAAATGTGTTAGCAAAATAAAAGAAGTTGAAAGCTTTCCTCTTGAGTTTTATGCCTTTGAAATCTGAAATCATCTGATGGATGCCTGATCAAATGTATACTATATTTTTGTTGGTAGCATAGGCATATGATAGGATTTTATTTGCATTGCTCTAACCACACTTCTATCAACCTTGCAGGTGCATCGGAGCTTGGAGCTGGAGCCACAACTAAAGACCTCAACTTGTCAATGATGAATCACTTTCTACCCTATTCCTTCTTTATTCTCAGTTGTATAGTCTACTTAACTTCATGCAACCTTTATTTGATTATGAAAATCAAATTGAGTTACTCCCACGGCTTGTGTGGGATTTTGGTTTATACATTATGAATAAAACAGCAAAAATTATGCAAACTTATGATATCATTTTGAGATGTTTTTTGCATAATATTACTGAAATTTACACTATAATGAAACATTGCACAATAATGAGTACTTAGTAGAAACTTTTCAACAACTTGTGTACCTTTTGATTTGAATTTGCAATTCAGCTCTACCTATTTGAGCTGGTAGTGAAAAATAGGTAACAGTTATCATTCTGGTATCTCTACACTTTACTTTGTCAAGATAGAGATATTGGAATTATTGCTTTTTCTTTAGTTTGAAGTTGTACCGAATCAAAACTACCAATCGTGGAGCATTGTAAAACATCTTCTCTGAGAAAAGAGAGAAGCATGAATGCAACACACACCCCCCATTTTGTAAGTATAATGTATATCGTTTAAATACTTTAATCAATTTTACTATAGCTTCCATTAGTAGTAAGAAGGGTGCCTCCCCTTTCTGAGAGGAGAGATTTTTATCTCACATAGCTATGGCTGAAGTTCTAGTTGTCTAATCTATTGAATAGAGGATTACATAATTTTCACCCAACATCTTGGTTGAGGTTGGCTTTAATGCTTCTTTGATAAGCTTGCAGTTGGTTATTTTGGTTCCTCAAGTGTGTCATTTCAGTAGAAAACTTCACTTACTCTATTAGCTCATCAATCTGATCCTTCTTCGTGTTACCCTGCTGTGGAGCTGAGTTATGAAGGAAAATAGGTTGCATGGCGGGTTGGTTCTGCTGAGCAGCTGGGAATTCTAAATTTTGTAGGTATGAGGAAACCTATGACTATTGAGTGTAAGTTTGTTGTTGGTGAGGTTGCAAGTAATGAGGCATGGGAGGCACCTGATTCAATGGCTACCCTGGATGAGGCACTATTGGTAGTTGTAGAACTTGATTCAGCATTGGTGTCTAATGAGCTAGGGCATGGATAAGTCCTTAGATTTGAGTTATATGAGCATCTAGCCCTAGGGAGGAAAATGGACCTACAATATGTTTCCCCAAGTCTGTGCTTGTTGTAACTACTTCTGTGTATGCATCTATTAGCCTGGCGAGCGATGGACGCATCCTCTTAACCAAGATGGATGTGAGGTTGTCCAAGGCAACATAATATGCTAGTCGAGATGAGGCATTGTTAACCACATAGGGTGGTTGTAACTTCTTGTAAGCCCTGTGAAAGCAATAATTGAATGAACTAATTGTTTCATTGACCTCTCTTTTGATAGACATGAACTACTGGTACAATTCTATGGGGTTGACGAGAAGTTTGAACTTTTGTAAAAAGCTATTCTTCATGAGATCCTAAGAGGTGATGGAGCCCATAGGTAGGTGGATGTACCAGTAAAAGGCTTCATCCCCCAAGGAGTACGAGAAGAGCCTACAATCCACATCTTCATGTTCAATCTACATATCTTTCAAGGTCATTTGGAAGATCTTGATATGTTCTTCTTCTGTCCTTTATGGATTTTTTGGGTTAAACTTATTGCAAAATCCCTTTGGATTCTTTGGCATATCATGGTAGTCATTGAAGGACAAAGGGGAAAGGTTATTTCCCAATTAGGACATTGTGGGAAGAAGGGGTTATGTTTGTTGTGCTATAGTAACCTAAGGTTAGAATGGGGTAACAATTGGGGTAGTGCCTTGGAAGGGAAGTGCAGGGGTAGGGGTGACACCCTATCCATGGGAAATAGTGAGTGAGGAGGCTGCTTGAGGCGAGTGGAAAGATGGGAGCACTGCCAAGAGTGAGGGAGAGGAATGATATTGATGGACAGATGGAGATGGAGGCGACAAAGGGGATGGAGATAGACTAGATGGGGCTGAAGTGGACACTTTCCCTTTCCTAGCTCTCTTAGCCTTGGTAGTGGTAGCTCTTGGAATTCCCCTTTGTCTAGTGTTGATCTTAATACTCTATGGAACCTTTGACGGGAGAAGGAACCAATTTGATCCAGCTTAACCAAGAGGCCCTCCTTCTAGCACCAGTTTTGTTGATGGGTGTTTTTTCACTTCTCAACACAGATAATGCACAAGTGCAATGCCTCTCTTGAAAGGTGAAAATTTGCAACGAAGTTTTAGAAAATCACCCCAAGGTCTCTTGAGTGTCAGGTCATGACTTGCAAAAATAGCTCAGTTGATTGATGTTATTTGTTGGTAATCACAAAGGGAATTTATGGTTGACTAAACTTGGAGGGAATTGGATCTTCAAAAGGAGTTTTCAAATTCTAGAAATGAAGGATAGTTGTTGCAAGTTTAGGACAGCAGTGTAAAACTCCTCTTTGTTCATCAAGTTTGACCTTGTTGTGATGTTGGAACTTTACTTCAACTTCAATTTTCAAAGTAAAAATGGAAAAGGGATAGAGGGTTTCCTAGACCTGCAACTAATGTTGAATAGTAACAATGGAGGATGCTACAATGGACAACCTTCCTAATACTAAGTTCCACTTAACCAAAACAGCCTACAGTTTCATGAAACTAATGCAATCTTCTAAGGTCTATAGATTTTTCAACTATTCATTCACCATTAAGCATGAACAATAGATGAACTTTAAGTGCAGCAATAAAGTAATGTTCAAACTAACTTTACACTGTTGTTTTCATCAATAAACAGCAAAAATTATGAACAAGGGAGACATCAACACCATGACATTCTTCACCATTAAAGTGCAGCATAACACTAACAACTAAAGCAACTTGGAAATAAAACAACAAAGCTAAAATCTAATATTGAGGAGATAAATCATGCACACAGGTGAAGAAACACAAGAATTCATCAAAATAATGCAATTCTCATTAAATTTTTGTAGCATTCCATTACACAACAACTCAACTCTCTCTTTGAAAATGAGAGCAAACCCCTATTTATAGTTTTCTAAAAGTGAAATGAATGGCTAGGATTTACTTTCATTGTGTGGCCAAGATTCATTTTACATTAGGGTTTCACCTACCCCCAAAACATTACAATATAAAATACATCTTTTGTCTCTTTCATATTTTTTCATCTAGTGACCCTAGCACTGTAGTAATTTTTTCTTCTAGTGGTTGCCTTCTCTTTTAACTACATTGGAAAATATTCATCATCAATGATTGGTTTTCTTGCATTTTTCTAGAGGGTGACATACTCCACAAATTTTCCCATTAGAGCCTGGAGCTTATCCCATTCCATGATATCAGATTGGAGGATCTGAAAGCTCAACTTCTTGAATCTCCCGATGATTTGCTCCCAATATTTGGTGCATTTGGGTGTGGCCTTAATAACCTGCTCAAATTGAGTGAAATCCCTCATAGCAAAGTCCATGAAATCTGGTGACAACACATTTGTAGCCCCCTTCTCCATCTTCTTATGAAAGAACAACTTAATCCTCTCCAGATCTAGTTCTAGGGCAAGCATTTCATAGTCTGTCATCATTATTAAGTAGTCCTCACTGTCGATCCAGTGCATCGTAAACCATTCAAGGTCAAGTTCTACCTCATGTGATACCCTCTCTAGGACTTCCTTCTTGTGGTATAGGCCCATTTACTAGGTTTCTACCAGCCAATGATCATCTTCTATGAGCCCCAACTCCTTTATCTATATTTTCTTGGGAAATTTGAGAATGCTCTCGAGCTTAGGATACATAATCCTATATAGCTCAGTGAACCTGTTGCATGTTTTCACTGTGGCCTCCAACTACTTTTGTAAATCCCAAAACTTATTGAACATCCGAGCAGTGTGACGGATACCCATGTCACCATTATATATTACGTGATGGAACCAATCCGCTATGGCTTCGGTCCAATTCATCTTTTCCATCCTATTTATCTCTTCTTGGGAGAGAAGAGTGAGTGTAGATGATGTTGTCAAGGCCTCTTCTTCTATGGATTTTCATTGTTGGATATAGGCATTGATATCTTCCACTTGTGCCTTTAGCTCTTCTTTTGTGGTATGATCTTTGTTCATTTGTTGCATGATGGTGGCCACAGACCCCTGGAATCCATCTATTTTCTGCTCACGGGTTGCTAGGCCTAGATTGATTGTTGATATGCTATAAATTTGACCTTGCATGACATTTGTATCCTTATCCACTATAGGGGTAGCAATTTGTACCATCCTAGATCTAGAGGCATCCATCGTAATATGAGAGCAGACTCTAGGTCTCTTCTCTTTTCTTGTCTTCATTTGTGCTCTAGCTAGTATTGCTTCAAGTCTAGCCTTTGGATCAATAGTCACAGGAGTTATCTTTTGCAATTGTCTTTCAAAAAAATCAAGCACCTCAGTTTTCCCCTTGAGGGATTCATGATCACCTTCCTTTCTTTTTTCACCTTTAGGTTGTTCCTCTTCATGACCAGGAGCCCCTTGATCAATCCTTTCTTCTTCATCTGAATCTTTAATTTGTATAGTCTTTCCTTTGTCTGACTCAGTAGACACTATATTCTCTTCGGTGACAGCTTCTTCTTGGGGAAGCTTCTCTTCTGCATGCTCGAGCTCATCACAATGTTCAGGCTCGAGGCTCTTTCTTGGTGCATCTTCTTCTTCTTCATCCTTTTCCTTTTCCTCCTCCTTTTCAAGATGTGCTTCTTCATCTTAAATTAGGCCCTTGACTTGGCCAATTGATGGAGGCTCCTCATGTATCTTCACATCTATATCCATATCAATCTTTTCTTCAGAGACATGCCCTTTAGGATTGGCCCCTTCATTTACATCCTTAGACTATTGTGCCAGTTCTTTTTCCAATTCTTGGTCTGATGTCTCTTATATATATCACTAATTGAGGGCCTCAATATCCTCCTTTGAATAATGTGACCTCTCCTCATCGAATGCCACTTTTTCTAGACTAATGCTTTGTCCACCTTCTAGATTCTCAAAATATTTGTCTCGATCTAAGACCTCTAGCTCCTCAATTACATTTCTCGCAGCCTCTCCTTTCCATTCTACGTGACACTTCCACATCTCTTCTAATATTTACATCATGGCTTCCATTTGGGTGGTTTTGTAGGTGGTGGTGGAAGAGGCAAGGAAGTAGTAATTTGGGCCATCAAAGCTTGAACCGTGGGGTCCATGATTACCCCAAAAATTTTAGCAAGCATGTTTCGCATATATGTCACGAAATCATGTGGCAAAGTAAGAGGCGGCATAGCGGCAGTGGCTATTGCAAGCATCGGAGTAGAGAGAGTGGGTAGTG
The DNA here is from genome assembly GCA_007258455.2 of Sequoia sempervirens. Lineage (NCBI taxonomy): Eukaryota > Viridiplantae > Streptophyta > Pinopsida > Cupressales > Cupressaceae > Sequoia > Sequoia sempervirens. The sequence goes on from VDFB02090873.1 coordinate 118,299, forward strand.
GAGGAGGAAGCAAGGAAGATGACAATGGGGACATGGTGGAGGAGGAGGAGTTGAGAACCATTACTAGATCGGTTGGTGAGGTGGAGGCGAGGTGGACAGAAATATCCATGGCGAGTGGGGATGAGACAGGCAGTGCTTGAGAAACAAAGAGTGGAGGGGTGGTAATGATGGCAACAGCAACGAGAGTGAAAGTGGTAGGTGGTGAATGTATTCATTTGGTCTCTTCTCCTTCATGCTGGGGGTCCTCTATGGTGGGAATTTTGCTCACAAATCCCCCTATTCTCTTTGCTTTCTTGGATGACTCTCCCTTCATAATCTTTCTGGAGTATACCTTATGTTTAGGATTACGCTCAGGAACATCCTTCCTTTTCTTTGGCATTGTTGCTAGAGGGGACTTGGGTGCTTCCTCTGATGGGGCAACAGTTGCTCCACTATTTGTTTCACTTTCAAGCTCATCCTCGAGCTCACCATAAGTCAACTCTACATCCTATATTTTGAGTTGATCAATCTGAGCGTCTATCCACTGCCTTGTTTTGTTCTCAATGGGTCATGTCAATATATCAAGATCAGTGACCTGTTCTTCAATCCAATCTATCACTAGTAAAGGAAAGTTGGCCACAACATTGTACCTATCATTGACAATATTATTGTCTTCTTCTACTATTTGGTTGGGCACAAGGAAAAAATTCACCAACCTCACGAATTGGGTCATCATTCTCATGTAGTGCCTCATTCGTACTTCACTGTCATTTGCACAGATAGTATAGAATTATTTGACTTGAGGTCTATGGGCATATTGTCTTCCAACCCATTTCTTCAATTTTTCATAAGGGTCCATTCTTTCCTAGTGGGTGTGGAGGTCCAAGTGGTATTTCACTTATTCCTTTTCTGAATACTCTACACATTGGGCAACAGGACAGGCATACATTCCTTGCCCAAAAGTTAGGGGATATTGAATCCCAACTCTATGCTTGTCACTTAATAGTGTGTGGGAAACCTACAATTGTCGAGAAACCTCTAGTAGGATCATGCAATCATTGAGGTATCGTAGAAGTCGATCAAGTCTCCTTAAGAATCCTTTCATTTAGATATATGTGAATTTAGGGAACTGTATGAACAAATACCCAAACCGAAGGATGAAGGCTTTGGCATTGTGTGATACTCTTCTTTCAAAGTCTCCCCCAAGTAATCTAATTATGTGCCCAATGAAGGCATCATTCACCCTCTTGTATTCTCTTTTATAGTTTTGGTACTGTAATTGAGGGTAGCGATCATATACCTTAAGGTCTCCATTCTTTGCTTCCGGATTGCTTTCAATGAAGAGACCTTTGTATGGGAAATTTTTCACTAGGAGGTACACTAGATATGAGGTAATATAGAATTTGAAAGTCTCCTTTACAGCCATGAGTTGGTTATGCATGTTATCATTGATGATCTTGGCCCAATGGAATTTTTTCTTGCCTCGGATGATCTCTTCAATGAAGTAGAACATACAGTCTTCAAAGAAAGCAGTGGTAAGTAAACCCATTACCCTAGTCAGTAGGGTGACTAACTCATGATATTCCTCATAAAAGTTGCTTTTGAATAGTTCTTGAGGCACCTTGGTAGCGCTGCCCCTCTTTTCCTTCAACCAATGCTGGTTAATTAATCTTCTACATCTCAACAAGTCCACTTTCCATATATTTTCAGCATATTCCTTTTTTTTTCCTCCATGACATCAAAAGTGGGGATGTGAAATGTCTTGCCAATAGATCTAACAGACAATTCTCCTAATACTCTTCCCTCATGTTCAATGATCTTCTTGTTGGTGTGGTAGCATTCCCTACAAACCATAACCAGCTCTGTGGCAATGAGTGCAGGAGGGAAGTTGGATGCTTTAGTGAGGCCACTCACTCTAATATTTTGTGCATTCTCAATTGTAGGGTTGATCATTACCCTTTGTCGAAACTCATCAATATCCACATTTCCAAGGTTTTTATTTGATACAGAATCCCAAGTGAAAGTAGTCTTGGAGGTACACTCCACTCCATGAAATTGGTACTTCATCTAGTCTTTCTCCTCCTTTCCTCTTGGTACACATGCAGGTTTCTTTCCTTTTTCTTTCTTTGCAGAATTCCCCAATGGACCTGCAACAAGTTCCATAAATTCTACATACAAAGATGCAGTGAGTGCATTCATATAAAATTTAGGGTAAGCTTTAGTTAAATCTTGCAAAATAGGGGTTAGATCCAATAATATATCATTAGAAGATCATAAAATTTATCAATATCCATCATTTGAGGCTCATTTGTACCATTTACAGGAATGTGAGCCCAAGAATGTGGGTTACCCTAGGTTGGAGATCATTGGGAGCAACTAGGAGAAGGATGGCGTCGAGGGCACAGAGATCTGCAAACAACCACCCGCAGCAAATGTTCTACATTAAGAATTCAGCAATCAAATTTTGTGTGAAGTAGTTTGGCACATGCAAAAATTGGCTAGGAGGCACTCGTAGTTTCCTAATTGATCATTATGCCCTTGTGGGTCCAAGGCATGTAGAGGCAGGAAGGTTAAAGGACATTTGGTACCTCCATCGTTAAGTAAAGGCAATCCGAACACAGCGTTCTGTAGGTGGAAGTCTGCACTACGATACCCATGATCTCCTCAGACGTCATGCATGATGCATTGGATTTTTGACCAATTCAAAAAATGTGGAGATATGTTGGGCCACGGTCATGTGATACCCATTAGGAACGACACCAGAGGGATAGTGTTACACATGCGGCGGTCCACACAAATGGACCCGCAATGATCCTGTTGACTAGGTGCATACATTAGAGGTTTTCATATTTTAGTAAGGGAAACTTCCCTTGTAGGATATGCAATGTGGGAGGTCGTAGATGTGATGGCGTTAAGAAGCAGTGACAATAAAATAGCCACCTGTAAGCGACTACCTGCACAAACCTGTCTGCATAACCATTATAACTTAGTCATTATTCATGGCAGATCAGGAATGGTGACGAAGGACACAGCTCTGCACTATAGGTGGAAGGAAGGGCACCACCTCTAGTAACGACAAGCAGATAACAATAGGTTGCAAATGACAGCCCGCAAGGAACGGTCCACAGACCCCTTGGGACTTAGCAATTTTTGCACCTGACAAAGATGATCTCAACGAGGCCCGTGATGCGAAAGGGAGACATAGTTAGGCCATTCACCAATGGCGACATGGGTACGGCCACCCACGAGTGGATCTATAGTGGGTTGAAAACTCAAGTTTTTTGTTTAATGTTTTGATGTTTTTGTGTTTGATTGGGTGGCGATAGCAACGTTGTCGGCTACAAAGGACTTTATGTCGTGTGAAGAATGGTGATGAAAACACAGGGTTTCACATTGTTGAGAGAGTGTTGTTTGAGTGAATTCTAAAGGAATTTGAATGGTGTCATGAGTGGATTTTATGCGGGACTAACTACAGTGATAGTCATTAAGCATTTTTAAGGTTTTTCCTCAATATTCAATCATTCATTTGTGAACCCTAGTTATGAAAAATCATTCATTTTAAGAATCTAAGGGCTGACATACCTGAGAGAGGCGCAGGAAATCAATGGCAACCTTAGTTAAGATCCATTAGGAGCTTATGTGAGTGTGGGGGCTTCATTCATCATTTCACTCTTCAAAATTCAAACTAGCAAGTGTGAAAATGACAGGTCCAAACATGTATTTATAGGCAAAGGGTCATTTATGACCCGCATTAAATGCTAGGTACAGTAGCAGGCGAGGTAGCTGAAGGTACGGAGATCCAATCCGATGTGGACACTAGACAACGACAGATGGTGCAAGCCCTACCATGTGGGAAGAACCTTGGGTCTCGTTGCTAGCTAGCGGCCAAGAGGTGACAATGCATGATAATGCGGGAGCCACCATGCGAGTGAATGTCTGAGGCTGGCCATTGATCAAATGGTGAAGGGATAGCCGCATCGTGCAAAGGGAGACCCGCACTGCAGGTCTGCAGGGTCCCACGGACATCGAGGCAAAGGACTAAGGGAAGTTTGCATGGGAATCTCCGTAGGAGCTAAAGACTTAGGGAATTTTGGGGCAATGAATTTGGTCAACTAAAGAATGATGACTTTATTGTTTTTTACCACTTTAGGCTCGAAATTAGGGGCATGCAAAATGAGGCAAAGGAAAAAGCGATCCAATGAAAGCAAAAGGAAAGAGGGGGTCCCCATTCCAAACAAGGTGTGTGTGATATAGGCACAACGATTACCTATAATTGTTCGTGAAATTGAAAACAAAGTTGTTTACAACTATAGTATGTATGTTTCAAACAAATGAATAAACAAGTTTCAAGTTATGTGTTGCATATAAGAAGTCAAAATAAACTAATACATAACTTATAACTACTTATGAGATTGCAAGCAAAGTTGTTCACACCTATACTATGTATGTTTGAAAGAGATCAAAATATAATTGTCAAGTTATGTTGTGTATAGAAGTGCTGAAAATAAACTATCAGATTAGTCTTCATAAAAGCATTAACACGATTGTCTTCTCATTGACATTCTCAAGAATAGTTAGGCTATGATGGCTCCTAAACATTTTGCTTGTTGATATTGTTCTATGTTGGAACGTTGCACTTCTTGGGTCATGTTTCATAATCAATAAGCATTATACTCATCACAATGCAATGTGTATGACATGCTATCAATGAATCTAGGAATAGAAATTGGAATAGTGCAATATAAGTATCTACTCCAAACTGAAAATTTCTTTTCAAGTTGGTGGAGATTCCATGTTGCTTGCTTCAGTGACAATTCATATGATGTAATTATCCACTGCAAGTGTGAATGTTCCCTGCAACCAAAATTTCTACAACAAGAACATTACTCTAGACATGTCTTTCTTGTAATCTTGAAATGGAATTACAACTAGCTATGGGAAGCAGTTTCATAGCTGTTGTTTGTGCAGATAATAGTTCACAGCTTCATCTATTGTGTGGATAGTACATTGCAAAAAATGGGGTATATTCATATTTTCTATCAGTGCCACATGTTGTGCAATGTGCAAGATCATTCTTTGATGTTTGCGTAAAAAAACTCTTTGTCTACATGAAGTGCAGATTGGTTCATATGTGGGAAAGTGGACATTCTTAGGTCTTAGTATTCCTATCACCTGCAATGGTAGTGCAGATGCAATTAGTGACAAATCAAAGCAATGCACTTTTTGGGAAATTCACTATAGAAAAGCACATATGCTAAGCACTTTCTATCAGAAATCTATGATAGTGTGTAAAAGCCAAATGGTTCGAGTGTTTACCTCCATGTTTGACGTCTTAAGTGGTTCTAGGTAGGCCTTTGTAGATGCATCATTGAGTTCATCAATGAAGTTGGATTGTGTTGTTTTCATCAAATTTGTGCCTTGTGGCCCAAAACGAACAATATTTTTGAACAATATGAAAGGGATTTTAGCTGATGTCAGGGTCAATAAAGTCTTGCATACAGCTTTGTGTGGTTGATCGGGACTATAAGCTACAAGGTACAGAATTGTCAAGATGCAAAATCCCATGGGAAATCAGTTTAAGAATTCAATGGCATTGAATTAGAATAAAAACTTAAAGTTCAAAAATAGACAAATTAATCTAATCAAGTAGAGACTATTCAAATGCAACTACTCTCAATACAGAAAAGAATGTTATATGCAAGTTTGTTTCATGGAAAACAATTTGTAAAAACTCTTTAGTAGGTTGCAAAAAGCAAAGTTCTAGAATTCTATGATTTCGTCATGACTTGTGTGAAACATCTTACAATGGAAAAATCATCTTGGCTTTCCCCATCGTTAACTTGTAGCTCATGTTGCATTGGTGCTTGATAATGACTAGTAATAATGACGCCAATTGTTCCAATAGAGAAGTTGTCATTTGATTGGATGAGCTGCGAGATGGTTGTGTCAGGAATCAATCTGCGTTCTTTGCAAACTTTTTCAATGGGTTCAATGATGCTTCTATCAATTAAAACAAGGGAATAATTAGCATCCCCTCTTCATGTTGGATTTTTTTCCTATTAAAAATTTTTGTGAGGTGGACACTTGTATGGGGTGATAACAATAGCAGAAACATGTCAATTAATTTTTTGTTGATGTTTGCAGTGATTGTCATTTGACCATGACTATAAACTAAATCAACATGCACAATTGTTGCTTTTGGTGGTGTTCCAAGATTTTTGGTAATTGTAGGGCCATAAATAGCCAAAACATCAACTTCAAATGCTAGAGCCGAGTGCTTTGTGCATATATCGAAGATGCTTGATGGCTCTGCAATCACTACTTTTAATCTGTAGATTGCAATTTGAACAATGACATAAAGTAAATTGATAATTAAACATATAAAGAATGAAGTTGTATGTCACAGAAACAGGATAAAGTACTTGCCTCTTTCATCTTGTTTGTCAACCAATTCATCCATCTCCTGTTTTGCAAAAATATCAAATTTGTGTTTTCCAAATGCTCCTGCAAACATATGCAATGAGATATTTATGTGAAGCATGTATCAAAACAAACTGTGGAAAATACATTAATGAGGTTTAATATGTTTTTGAAATTTTTTGGTGCCAAATTTCAAGTACTCACCTATTTGTAGATGCTCTAGATGTTGTATTGGACGCTCACCAATGGTGAGATATCTGTTGTATGAAATGGCAAAATATTGTAACCTACAGCTGACAATTTAGAAACTTGATATGTATACAAAAATTATTTCATGGTTCTATTACAACCAAATTGTGTGATGCATGCATTTTTTTATTTTCCAATTTGTTTATAATAAAGAAATGTATCATGTGTAAGGCTCAATTAATTTGTTTCATAATAGCATACATGTTTCAAAACAATTGTCTATTCATTTGCAATATCATAACCATGGAAGATATTTGGAATAGTATGATTGATACTATTGTTTTCAAATAGTAGCTAGACCTGAAATTTACATGAGTACACAAACAAAATGCAGCCACATAAGAAGCTCATAGCAACTAGAGTGGATACTATAAATGAAAAACTGAATAGCAGCTAGGAGAAGTAATACAATCAATTGAAAAGGTTCATATCCATGAACTAAATACTATCTAGATGTGCTTGAAAGTAGTTGTGCAATCCATAACAAACTTGCCTTTGAAATTTGTTCCTAGTAAAGAATCATATAGTGTACAAAGGCTTACCAATATTGTGTGTGATAACAATTTTTTTCAGAACAGTTATATACTAACTTGCAACTGCATTAGGTATGGCTCAAGTTTACAAGAACATGCCTAGTGGCCCTAAGCACAAACATTGGAAAATTTGAAGTCTGCATAAGCAAAGTTACGAAGGATTAAGTATTCTAATTAGAAGCAAAAACATTAGAAACAATAGTTGATTCAATAATTATTTTGTACTGACATAAATTGTATGCTAGCTTTGTGCATTAGTGAGCAACAATGATAATAGCACACTGCACAAAAGGAAGTTGATACTAAACAATTGCATTAGCAAAACTGTATACTATGCCTTGGTGACTAGAGCTGAAGGGATATTGCAAAATGATCTGACCAATATGTATCTAGTACTTTGAATTTGATAGTACCAATTATGATATTATGTATCCAAAAGTGATCCAAAAAACTACCTATATGTTTTGTTGGCTTGTCAACAACCAGTGACAATTTGCATTGCTCCATAAATTCAAGAAGAAGTTTTGTTGGTTTTGTTGATTCTAACATGTCAATGTTAAATTCTCCAGCAATAATCAATTTTGAATTACTTGGAAAAGAGTTAAAAATAGTTTGTATAAAATTAAAAACATCATGAATAGGTTTGTTTGGTCTCAAGTACAAATTTAGGATGTGCATAGTAGTATGCATAAGCAATAGGTCAATGGTTATTGATTGTAGATATTTTGTTGAAAAAATCTTAAAGTTTTGCACTGAAACTATTTTCCTACAGCATGTTAATAGGCCATGAATACCTGTTGCAGTATAGCAATTGTATGTTTTTTCAAGGAAGCCAATGTGGTCAAGTAGATTATGTTTCATTTCTTGGAAGCAAAGGACAGTTGCTTGGAGCATATCATGATCATGTGATATTTCTTGTGCATGTAATGCAAAGCTGCGTGTGTTCAAAGAGCATATGATAAAATGGTTTGGAGAGACAAACAAAATTTTGTGCTTTACTTTCCATTGTGCTGAGACCATAAGGTGTTGCATTTCGCGATTTACTTTTTCTGACACTCTAAAGTTTTGTTCTTCCAGCCTATGCATGACATATAGTGATTTGATGTTTCGTACACATCATAAAGCAATGTACATAAGGCCATGTTGATAGACCTTACATGGGTCAAAAGCAATTGTGTCCATTGTCAGACCTTGTGCTCTATGAATAGTTCGTGGACATGCAATTTGTAAAGAAGATTGTGCTCTAGTGACTATTTTTGTACCTATTTTTACTTTTCTAATGATTCTTGTTATGGGTGTCCAAGAAGGAATAATAGAATTTGTATATAGATTTTACGTTCTCTATCAACGCAACTTTCCAATAGTGGAATCATTGAATTCTATCCAAACAATTTCTTCTTGCATGGTTGTATGCAATTTTAAAATGTCATCTGAACCATTGAATACTCCATCTTCTGTATCAATGTTGCAAGTGATCAATTCAACCAAAATGTCTTGCTTGAGTAAGATTGTGCTAGGCAATGATGATTTCAGAGGTTGACATTGAGTGCTATCAATTGTTGTGTCTTTTTTATCAATCGCATCTAAAACATAAAGGTTTTTTGATAAGTTGTCTAGCATTCTTTTGTTGTGAATTTCAATTGTTGTGTTTATATGGAACAAGTATGGAAATCATGGATCATTCGAAGGTGTCTTATAGCACATTGCATTCAAATAGGCAATGTCTCCATTTGTTTGTTGATCTGTCCTAGCACGATTAAGTATGGAAATGAAATGTTGATTTGTTTATCTAATCACGCTATGTAGTTCAAAGCATTCGACATTGTCTGTCCAAAAGGTGTATGAAATTTTCTCCTTATCTATTATTGGTTCTTCGAATATCCAAGTATCACACATAGGTTTTACTTGGTAGAAGTCACCACAGAAAATGATATCTATGTTTCCAAAAGGTGTTGTTGGTGTGTGCTTAATTTGACGAAGTCTTTTGTCAATGCTATAAATCATTTTTGAACCGATCAAGGAGACTTCATCAATAAGAAGAATTTTCATTTGTTCTAATTTTTTGCTTAGGGCATCCATTGTGTTTGAATCTAGAGGCAGTATTTTTGAAGAGTTACATGGCAATTAGAAGATTGAATGTGTAGTAATGCCACCTACATTGAATGCAACTTTTCCTATAGGAGAAATAATAATTCCTTTAGGCTTCAATGGATCACTATATAGTTTTTTATCATAGTATCAAATCATTTCTTTAAAAAAAAAATTTGTTGTATAGGTTTTCCCTATGCCCACCCCACTTGTCAAGAACAAGTACAATGCCTTTTTTCGAGCAAGCCTTTTTTCCATTAGTATGTCCTTTACTATTGATTGTTTTTCTTTGTTCAATTGTCTTTGTATTTTGTAGTATTCTACATTGCTCAAAAGAAATGGATGTGAAACCTTAGAGAATACTTTTTTGCAGATACGATCTTTGAACTTTGTATTCTTGATATGGCTCAAGTCATTCATGATGTCATATTTTTCAATGCCATTCTCCTAGCTACTTTTATCGATTCCATCTGTAATGTGTATTGTTGGGAAGATATCCTTTTTAGCCTTTGCAAAAGCCTCGTCAATGTCACCCCATTTAGGAACAATTTGTGCAGTAAATAATATTTTGATACTCGCAATTTGCACTTTCTTTGCATTAAACATTGCACTCCATGTTTCATATCCAATTAGCAAGCTTTGTTCACTCAATCTAAAAGGCACATATAGCATAAGTTTTTCTTTGCAATAATTTTTCGGGTCAAACTGTGGATTTTATCTTACATAGCGTATGATCTATAGTCTTGCTCTTTTTTGCATATTTTTGGGATTGCTAGAGTAAAAAGCAACATATTCAACCAATGACAAATTTTCAAGAGCTTTTGGTCGTTGCATGTATTTTTTCTATTATAGATGCACACATGATATTCTCAGAATCTTCTTTCTCTTTTTCCAATAGCTTAGGACTTTTTAACATGAACACTCAGCTTTCTAATGGTGCAATATTGATAAAAACAATATTCCTTGAGCATTTACATAGTGGAAATGAAAGAATGATATGAACGGCTTGACGACTGGACATTTTTTGATAATTAAGCAATGCATTTCCAAGCTTGCATATAAATTGGACTTTTCCATCATAAGAGATAGTACATTCACATCACAATTTCTAAAATGCTAAAGACAATGTTCTATCTTGTTTCTTCATATATGAGCTACGGTAAGATGTTGCAACATATGTGTCTAAAATAAATTGTGTACCTATATTTGCATACCATAGTCTAGGCACTTTATTTGCAAATGCATTTATCCAAATTTCAGATGGGTCTCTTTTTAGCATGACAATGTTGATCGTAGCATTGTAATGTAGTCATTTTCATCCATTTCCAATTCAAGCAAGAAACTTTCAAACAAAAATTCCTTTATGTAATGTTTATTTTCTAGTTACTCAAAAAAACTCTTTGCTCTCTCCTTGATTGTAGCGTTAGCAATCAGAAGCAGTTTTAAAACTATTGTTCTCCTCATCAGAGGCAAAGGGAAACTAAATTTGCAATTTGAATTTTTGTATTTCTTGCAAGTCTTTGTATGATGATGCATTTGCATTTTGGAAAGAGTCATATCAAGCAGCAATGAGTCATATGAAATGTACTTTTCCACAAAGCTTTCTATTTCAGTATTTGAACATTTTCCATATACAAGTGCATCTTTTATCCATAGAAAAAAGTGAACATGTTCATTTCCTCAGTTTTGGAATTCTGTAACAAAAAAATAGTTTGTGACTTGTCCGAATAGCTCATGGTTTTTTAGCATCATTTTCTAAAATGAATTGACTCTGTGGTTGAAATAATGACTGCAAAGCACTAGATTTTTTCTTATTTTGAAATCCAAGTCCTCGTCTTCTATAGTTTCATTGCACTTTCATTATTGTGGAATGCATATTTGGTGCAAAGCTTTGCATAATGACTGCCAAAAATGCTCAATACTTGTTAATGTCACAAAAAAATTTGGAGGTCCCAATTGTCTTATCATTGCCAATATATTCTTTTTTGTGTTTTCTAGATAGTTAGGGGAGGTTTGAATGCTTTTTAATGTTCTATATCCTGATGGAGATCGTAATATTTTTTCAAGTTTTGTTGGACTGTGCACATCTTTTGCAAACAATTTTCCACCTTTCAATTCAACTTTTCGTATGCAAATCCATGCTAGCGAGGATAATTGGTGGATAATAATCTTAATAGCCTTGGAAAAAATGTTTGTAGTATGTTGTGCAAATTCATTTTCTTTATGCATAAGTTCCCATCTTGCAATTTTTTGGTACATCAAATTTTTAGGAGTGTCAGTTGGGCGAGCTGAACCATAGAACAAACTCAAGAAGTTCATCTCCTCTACATACATGTCTTGGAAAATACCAAGAGGTTTAAACCCTTCTGATAGTGCAATTTCAATTATTGTTGTTTCAAGGTCTTTGAAAAATTGTAGTTCATTAAACCAATGTATAACTGATTCAATTATTGGCTCCTCATCATCTTTAGATGTCATCTTGCATAGTTGGTCCTATTTCAAGATCTGTTTGCACTTGTGTTGTCTTCTTTACCAACAACTCATGCCATTATTTATTTATAGATATGTTCTCTTTTTTGTATAATGGTGTTTTGCATAGTGCAATTAAATCATCCATGACTATGGTAGGTCTAACATTACCCTATGCAAATTGCATTATCAAATTCTACCTTTCATTTCAGTCTAACTGCCACTGTTGTGGTTTCATCTACTTGTCTAGGAAATGCTTGTTGCACTTTATCAAAATCTACAGGTACATTGATAATTGTCCCAAGTAAGCCATATTGTGCTTGTTTGTATCCCAATTTCCTGATTTGTGCAAAAGCTATGCACAGAGAAACAAGTCTTTCCTCAAGAGCAATCAAAGAATGAACAACATCTATTTGTGCATTTTGTCTTTTTCTTGAAGGTGTGGCAAAAAATGGTATCTTACCATCTAGTGTGGCTTTTATACATTGTTTGAAAATGGGCTGCCCTATCTCTATTTTTTTTTGTACATCTCAGTAAATAGCACAGACAAAGTGTCTACGAGTGCATTTTCAACTTTACGAATATTGTGATAGAAATGCAACATATCGCAAATAGAGCATGATTTAATGGGTGTGTCATTTATCATTTGCAAGTATGAGTTAATATATTTTTGGACTAAGTTGTTTTTGGATCGAGTGCTTCTTTCTTTTTTTCATTGAAAAGTGTTGTTTGTCTTTTGGAGCATAGAATGTCTATATGGTTTATGTTTGAATTCTACCAAATGTAAAGCATGATCCTTTTGTCCATTTCAAATTTGTCTTTTCAAAAAACATAGTGATTGTTGTTGTGTTGAATTTTGGCTAGAATCATAGTATTGAATTTTACTGAGCGTGCAGGACTAAATTATTCTTTTGACATTGCTAGTTGGTAGCAGAGCACTAGATGTTGTACAATGTGAGAGATTTGCATGGGATGCTTGTGCATTGTAGATTTACACTTTCAGGGAGTGTAATGTCTCATGTGATCTTAACTTTGCTTTAGTTATTGTATGTATTGTTGGAACTATTTGTTTTATATGAGAACTACTCATATTATTTGTTGTCTTTGATTTGAAAGTGCTTGACATGTGTTGAACAGAAAGTGGATTGTTCATATGGATGTTCTGAGTCAGTTGTTCTTTTTGTTGAAGTGGTTCATAATGATAATGGCCTGAGCTATTTGGAAAACAAACTAGGTTCAGATTTCTTTTTGGCTTCATGCAATTAGAGTATGTTTTGGCCCTAGGAAATGGAGATACTTGTCATATGTGTATTCTTTCATCAAATATATTGGACAGCTATAGTGCACAAAATTTAGAGCCTTCAAGACGACTTTTCACATATGGCATCCCAATTCTAGAAACTAATGATTGTAACTACAAAAGACGATTATTATTGTCTATGATAGATTGAATGAGACTATCAAAACAAGAAATCACATATTTATTTTCAATTGTCAATGCATTAGCCAATGATTGTTCCATAAATAATTGCAAAGCAACTGGATCAAAATGTTCAAAGAGGAAAAAATCTATGGCAGCAAACATGCTTTCGCCACATATACTAGCAAATATAGGCACTCTAGAAAGTCCATTTTTTTCAAATGCATTTGCTATTATGTGCCAAATGTTGTCCAAATTGCAATATGTGGTTTGTAAGTGTGGTTGGACATTCTCGGTGTGATAGTATGTATTTATTCATGAGAAGACAGGCTTATAGTGGCTAGTTGTTGGAGTTGTATCATGGAAAAGAATTGATATTGCAGGATTACATGCATGCTCATTGAAATGTAGATACATTATTTTGTATGTTAAAGACCAAATGCATATTGGCATGTTTAGCCAATATGCTAGCCATTTTAGATAGAATGTGTCACCCCAGAGCCCAGTTTCACCACTATTGTTGATTTATATGGCTGAAAGCCTCATTCTGCGTAGATACATGTTTTTTTCATGTACATTATGCAAACTCATTAACATTGTTGGGTGCAAATCAATATCATACAAGCTTAAAGCTATAGGGGAATGATTGTTGAAACAATTTAAGAAATGATCCATGAGACCATTGCATAGTTGTTTTGATGTATAGCAGCAATGAAGCAAAACATGTACTATATTGAATAGGCAATCGCCAACTTTGTAATTGAAAGATTCTATTTGAAAATAATGTGCATGGTGGAGAGCTTCATTGATCGATGTGAAAGGTGCATTCATAGTCAGTTTATAGGTTTCTGCTACAATTGGGTCATGGGTTAGTTTTTGTCTCTTCACACAATTGTTTGTAGCCATATTTGCAGATTTAATGTGAAAGATCAGAAAAAATGAATTGTATTGGCAGTGCTTAGCGAAGAAATTACTATAAAAGTATGTTTGAAGCTTGAAATATTGAATACACATAAAGAAAAATTGAAGAATCAAATACTCACCACGATCAGTAGCAATCTAGAACTCCTAACTATAGCCTTTGGATAGCTTCTACACACCAAAAAGCCTACAACACAAGAAAAAAAATTTAAGATCAATCCATGTGGCCAAAATGAAACTTGGTTTAGGACTACCAGGCAACACATCAGGTATTTGAAACCAAAAAAAATAAAAATAAGCATGATTATGTATTACTCACATCGATCAACAAGAACATAAATTGTTGCAAGATATCACGAGATTGGAAATCGTATATAGTGCAGAATCTACAAAAAAGAAACTAAATAAATTGAGTGGTGAGAAAATATATCAATCAATTTTGGCACTAATATTGTTATACTTTGCAACTTCATGTATGGTGAACTAGCATTCATACATATATGCATACACACAAGCATATGCATACATATATATATATGCATACAAATGTATACATATGTATATATATACATATATGTATTAATGCAATTGCAATCTTGCAACTTCTAAGCAAATTCTACACTTTCAATTTGTAAACATCAAAAAAAAATTCAAACAGAAAGATATTATACTTTTTCTATTTGGTCAAAAAAACCAATGCATATTGTGCAACATAGAACAACAAAATAATAATATGCCATGTCTATGTGCTATGAGAAGGGGCACTGCGAAATGCAATATGCAAGAAAAATTGCTCTCAAGCCCTAAGGAGCACCAACTATGCACTGTTCAAGGAAATTTTATTGCCCCAACATCTAATTAAGAATAGTATTTGAATGTGCATGAAAACTATGCTTTTGCAAAAAATTTCATTAAAATTGTATATACAAAATTATAGCTCCCCTTCATATGGTTTAAAACATAAGCCTAGCTTTCTAACGTAGATCTTGGTGACTAATTACTAGTAGCTTGAATAGAGCAGCAGTGGCCAACATCGATGCCTACATAGCCACAGACTTTTTCCAGTTTTGTGAAACTAGGAAATTTCTATAGTCTCTACTTTCTAACCATGAAAGCCACCCTGCCAAAGGTTTCATCTTTATCGTATTTGATTCTTGTAGCGAAATAGGGTTGATTATAAACATTTGCAAACAAGCAACCAAGTCATTTTATGTATAACTACAAATATAAGTGAAATATGCATTCAAATATGTAATTATCAACTTCACAAGATATATTTGTTGAACGACAATTGTAATAATATACAAATAGAACATAACAATAATCAAATACTTGCATAGAATAGCACAGGGAAACAGACTTTGTGCATGTCTATAATTGTAATCTAGTAGATCTTCTATACTTACCCAAAATAATTCTCTTGCAAGAAGAATAGTTCGTGATTATATAAGGTAGAGATAATAAAGAGAGTGAACTTACAAATTTAGGACATAGCTTGTTATAAACTTGATCTTCTATGTTCCCATGTACATAGAAAATGGTCTGAATGACAATTTCCATCTACGAACAACAAAGCACCTATCAATCTTAATAATAAATAGGAAATCTCTATAACAATGTATTCCAATTTCCAATGCTCAACATTAGCACTAGTTTTAGACAAGGTATGTGAAATACTATGAACAATGCCTCCTATCCACAGAGACATGTGTAGTGAAAACATGTGTATAGTAAAAAACATTAGTAATGCATAAGCCTATCACAGTTAGGTACGCAATATTGATTTTTTTTACAATTTTCTCATTGGCTGCTAGTATTCTCCTCGTGGTTTTGTCAATCTCTATTTTTTTTAATAACAATTATTGTAGAAAGCTTTGCTATTGGAAATATTTCATGATTTTCTTGGTGTAGTCTTGTCTTTCTATGCACTCTTTCTAGTGAGGCTTGGAATTTTAAGCAGTACATTTGCATTTACTATTTGTGAGTTCTCATTTATTGTGAGTGGACTAAAGTGAAGCTATCATTAGTGACCTATGGTGTGAAGTTTTAAGTCTGTCAAGAAAATTATTATTTGCATTGTTTTTTCATTTGCTCAAATCCATTGTAAATCAGACATATCTTGAACATATAGACATCCTTCAATCTCTATCAGTGTTTCATGAATACACAATAAATTTGGATTGGGAAAATGCAAAAAAAGCACCAAAATATCAAAAGCTAATGACAAAATTGCAAAAATAGAAATTAATCCATACTAACATTGATTTATAGGGAAAACAGAGATTGAACCATTGCAAAACTATAGAAAATGACTGAGACAATGAAACCTGTATCTATTAAGAGGGTTTATGTCCATTGTATTGGAAGTGGAAAATGAGCCATTTGTAAGTTCCTATATCTTTTACAATTTAATTTTATAGTTTTTTACATGTCTGCATTTTATGGGTTTATGTCTATTGTTTATTGATCTTTGCATCTTGTGCGTTAATCTCTACCCTTCCCTATCATTAAATGCTTTTATGGATTAGTCTTTGTTCTTGACTAGAAGACTTAACACCATAATCCATTAATGCCATCTTCTCTGTTGGTCATTGTAAAGACATCTATTTAATCAAAATGAAAATTAGGTCTAAGCAATTGGAAAATGCTTGCACATAAAATCATTAAATTTGTGTTTGTTGAAAAGGTTTATGTCTATTGTACAGGGAGTGAAAGTGAGTCATTTGTAAGTTTGTATGTCTTTTACAGTGTCATTCTATTTTTTTTTGACATCTTTGCATTTTATGGCTTAATGAAATCAGTTCGGCAATTGACAATGTTCTATTTCTATCGCAAATATTGCATAGCTTCCTAATGTTCTTCGATAGAGTCATGTCTTGGAACCAAGTGTTAGTCTCAATGTGTGTTTTTTTGACAAGGGCTTTTAGCATTTCCTAGTCACTAATTTTCACTTATTTTTAGTGGATTGAAATGTAGTCGGCATTAATAGATGCTCCCATCAGGTTTTAAGACTGATGAGCAAAGCATTATTTGCATCCTCTAGTCATTTCCACAAATTTTTTAATGCCAATGAAATCTATAAAAAAAAGGCATTTGTAATTTCGTATATCCTTTACACTATCTTTCCTACATTGTCTAATCATATGCTTAAATTGTTTGATGAGACTACAACCTATCTCTCTTGAGTCTAAAACTTGCCCATTTAAAGACATAACACTATAATGCATAAATGTTGAGTTCTCTATTGTCCATCATTCACAATGCAAATAATCTATTCTCTGGCACACATGCATGCCAACTACAGTTCAACCTATTAGATGAAAATTAGACGTGGCCAAATGCAAGAGTTGTCACTGTATAATCTGTAATATTTCATCATTATGCAATGTTCTCTTGTTAGGGAAATGAAGTACTTATTTTAGACTACGTTTGTAATCTTCTATCTGGTTTCTTCATTCAATTCATTAGAAATGGAACTAATATTTTCTCTGCATACATGCATGTTAGCTGTGTTTCAATTTATTAAATGAAAATGAGATCTAGGTCCAAATAGGAGCAAAGTGTGTCAATATAAAATCATTTCATTAACTCATAATGTATTTGTCTATTGTTTTTTGTTCTTTACATTCTATGGCCTAACGTTTATTCTTTGTTGTCTTTGATTGCTTCTATGGGTTAGTTTTTGTTGTCCAATTAAAGACTTAACACCATAATTCATTAATGTTGATTTCTCTGTTGGCCATGATTGAGAATGACAATGAGAATTATTCCTATTAGAGATATAGTATTGTGCTTTCATGCATTGACGAATTTTATTAGAGACATTAAGCCATGTAAATAGTCAATAGTAGCAAAAAACAAAAATATTAAAAATACAAAAAGAAGGCGTTTGCAAATTGCTATATCTTCTAGACTGTCATTTTATGTTTTATTTCTATGTCTCTCTCACAGTTTTCATGTCTTAATCTCAACTGCTTGGTTGAAGACTTAACACCATAATCCACTAATTTCAACTCTTGTGTTAGTGATCACTAACAATGGAACTAAACAAATTTCATTGCCTCAATCTTGCCTATTAAAATTGTTCGTCGAGAATCGCACCCCAAAATTTTTTGTAAAGTTTTGCATATGTTTTGGGAAATATTTAGTAATAGCTAATTGTTGATGTTTTTTTTGCAATTTTGTCATTGGTTGCTGGTATTTTCCTCTTTATTTTGTCATTTTCTAAATTTTTTTTAATAATAATTGTTGTAGGAAGATTTGCTATTGGAAATATTTCATGAGTTGCTTGGTATAGTGGTGTCTTTGCATGCACTCTTCCTGGGGATGCATGGTGTTTTAAGCAGTACGTTTGCATTTACTATTTGTGAGTTCTCATTTATTGTGAGTAGACTAAAGTGCAGTCGTCATTAGTCGGTTATGGTGTCAAGTTTTAAGTCTTTCAAGCAAAGTATTCTTTACCTTGTTTGTTCATTTGCTCGAGTTGTTTGATGAGGTTGAAATTTGTGTCTATTAAGAGGCTTTACATCTATGGTGTTGGAAGCAACAACTCATATATATATGAATATATATACACATATATAAATGTATATGTGTATACATACATATATACATATATACATATATATATACACATATATATACATATGTATATATACTTTTATATACACATATCTGCATAAACATGCATATGTTTGATGAGGGTGAAATTGGTTCCTTTTGAGAGGGTTTATGTCTACAATTTTTTAATTGAAAAATGAAGTGTTTGTAAGTTCTTATATCTTTTATAGTGTCATTTTATATTTTTTTCATCTTTGCATTTTATGGGTTAATGCCTACTGTTTGCACACATGCATTGCAACTGCACTTGAATTTATTAATTGAAAATGAAAAATTAGGTCAAAGTAATTGGAAAATGTCTAGGTATAAAACCATTAAATTTGTGTCTGTTCAAAGGGTTAATTTCTATTGTATGGAAACTGTTGTACCAATGTTTTTTGCACGCTATTGCCAATTGATGCATTTGGTTCAAATCATGGCACTTAAATTTATCTTATTGTTCATGCAATTATTTAATATAAAACAAGTCTAGTCTTTTTTTTTTTTTAAATTCTATTCAATTCAAGTTAATTGTATTTCCATGAAAGAGAAAAAGTCATTGGAACATGTCTACCTATTCAAGATATACCTAATTCTCTATTCATTTCTTCATCCATGGGCATCATGCACATGTTCAAGAAATCATTGTGGATATCTCTGGTGGGTAAGTTGCATTGTTCATAGTAGTTGGCATGTCTGATTGGAAATTAGAATGCATGCTTACATAGATTTTATTTACTATTAAGATTGATAGATTCCTTGATAATAGAAGCAATAGCTTATTGTTATAAGGAAATCAACAAATGTAGCTAGGAAAGTCAAAAATCACTTCAAGAAAATATGATTTTGTTGCTCATGATTCTAGCTACCTTTTTGAGATGTAGATTTCAACATTTGAAGAAGCAACACCAATGGCCAGATCCATGTCTGCAAGGGAACTATGTCCCATAGTTTAATCCTGTAAAAAGCATAGGAAGACTAAATAAGCAAAACTGGGAGAAGACACTGCATTGTCCATTGTAGCTTAAATCTTAATGTCCATACCTCACACAATCCAAGGTACATTTAAAAATGAATATATAAAACAAAATAATTAAAATCTTACTCATATCTTAGTTGAACTTTTAAGTGCTTATCTCTACTTCCTCAACAGCACACATTGCCATAGATGCAAATTCTTGCATAATTTCAGTTTCTCTATCTATAGCCAGCTTCAAAACTGACTCAAAGAGAAGGTCACAAACATATACTAGATAATGTATTATCTATAACTATTTATCCTCTAAAAAATAAAGGGCATTACAATTTACCTAAAGGGAAATTTATGATGCTTATCAACCACAATGAAAATAATAGCTAGATATTCAATCAATATATTTAACTGTCTATGTTCTCTTTCTTACACAACTCTATCCATAGTATTTGCAAATGTATAAACTGGTTCAAAGCATATCTCTACACATTGTTGCATTAGTATACCGATTTGTATACCAGAGGTAAGATGCCAAACAATAAACAACTAGCATAGATTCATGCAAAACCAACAACCACTAGAAAACACACTGTGTCACGTTTCTAACTAAGACGATGTGGAACAGTATCCATCATTTATATATATATATATATTCACACACACACACACACATATTCACATATACAAAAATATATATAAATATATTTGTATGCATATACACTCATATATACATATGTATATAAATATACATATATAAACGTATATGTACATACCTATGTATATATGTATATCCACATACATATAAATACATATACATATATATGTACATACTTTTATATATACATATCCACACATGCATACATATATATGCAAATATATATATGTGTGTGTGTGTGTGTGTGTACCTAAATATACTTATATATATGTCTAGATACATATATACACGTGGTAAACAATACAAATAATCTTTTGCTTGACAGGGTCTAAGCTCTACACCATAATGCATTAATGGCAATTGCACTTGAATCTATTCATAGCAAATAGAAATCAAATCTCAATAAATGCAAAAATATAGAGCATACATGTACATATAAACACATATGTATATATACATACATATATACACATATATATATGTACATATAAAAATATATACATACATTTATACATGCATAAACATATATATCTATATGCACACACACACACATATATATATACATAGATATAAATACATACATATATGTATGTATACATATTATATATATATATATACATACATATAATAACTAATTGTAACTGTAGAATACACTGAACCGGAAAACAACACACCATTTTCCAATGATAAAACAAACCAAAGGAAAACCAAAAAAATCATTTTAACAGTTCCAAATAGACACCATTGGAAGAAGTCTTATCTATACAAAATATTCATGACATGCATGGTTTGAAACATCAATGGTACATCTGTTATATCATGTACAGATATACATCTTCCAATGTCTATCACTATTTCATGTACACACAATTTATTTGAATTGGAAAAATACAGATTGCAAAAAAAATAGCATAAGCTTCATTTTAAGACTTTTGGCATTGAAACATCCACACTAGATGAAAACATCATTGAAACATTAAAATCCCATCAAGAAATTGGGAAAACAAGAACCAATTGATGAAAACACTCATCGATAAAGAATACCAAAGATTAAATCATTGCAAAAGGTTAAAAAATTACAATATCACAGCATAAAAGATATAGGAACTGACAAGAAACTCCTCTGTCACTGCCAACATGACAGGTATAAACCCTCTCAATAGACATAGATTTCACCCCCATCAAATATTCTAAGCAAATGAATATGCATGCATAGACACATATATACATATATATGTATGTGTTTGTACAAAACAATGAACAGACCTTTGCTTGAAAGTCTCAAAACTCAACACCATTATTCATTAATGCCAATTGCACTTGAATCTATTCATAATAAATGAAAATCAGACCTAGGTAAATGCAAAATACATAACACGTATGCATACATTTATATACATATACATACATTTATATACATATATATATTTGTATATATATGTTTTTGCAATCTCGTCATTGACTTTTGGCATTTTTTTCATGGTTTTATATTTGTCCAATCCAAATTAATTATATGTTTATAAAAGAGTGATAGACAGACTTAAAACTTCACACCATAAGCCACAAATTAATTATATGTATGTGTATGTTCTAAACAACATAAATAGTCCTTTGCTTGGCAGACTCAAAACTCAACACCACAATACATTAATGGCAACTGCACTTGAATCTATTCATAACAAATGAAAATTAGACCTAGGTAAATGCAAAATGCGGAACACACATATATACATATATACACACATATATATACATATATACATACATATAGATATATGTACATACACACATATATATGCATAGACACATATACATATATGCATACACATGTATACATATGTACATATACAACTATATATACATATATATATATTGTATATATATGTTTTTACAATTTTCTCATTGACTTTTGGTATTCTGGTCATGGTTTTGTATTTGTCCAATCCAAATTAATTGTCTATTATGAAAGAGTGATAAATAGACTTAAAACTTTACACCATAAACCACTAATGACAGTTGCACTTCGGTCCACTATCAATAAATGAGAACTCGCAAATGGTAAATGCAAATGTACTACCTAAAATGCCATGCATCCCTAGGTAGAGTGCATGTGAAGACACCACTATACCAAGAAACTCATGAAATATTTCTAATAGCAAAGCTCCCTACAATAATTATTATTTAAAAACAAATTAGGAAATAACAAAACCACGAGGAAAATACCAGCAACCAATGATGAAATTGCAAAAAAACATCGATAATTAGCTTTTAATAAATATTTCCCAAAACATCAACAAAGCTCTACAAAATATTTTTTATCATGATTCCCAGTGGACAATTTTAATATGCAAGATTGAAGCGATAACATTAGCTCCCTGCCTATAGGGCAGAGACTTAAAATTACAAAATGACAAAACCACGAGGAAAATTCCAGTAGCCAATGAGAAAATTGTAAGAAAAATCAATAATTTGCTTTTAATTCCAACCATAGAATGTACACCAAAAAAAATTGCACTTATAGTCAAGACAATAACAACAATGCAAATTTGAAGATGGTAGTTGTAATAGCAAAGAGATGAACATCAAATCTATATAAGAAATTTTTAAAATAAAATGATCATATTTAATAGAAGATAGACATATGAGATTGAATAAGACAATGTGCAAAGGCAAGCTGCTCATTTGCAAAATGGAAAATGTAAGAAGGATGGGAAAGAAAAGTGAGTCAGAAAATAGAAATATGTAAAACATGTCTGCAAAGAATACCACAATATGGGAAAGTTAACTGAAACAAAGAGACAAAGAAGTGGAAAAAGGGGTCAGCCAAGTGAAAAGGGAGAAAAAATAAATTGATGAGTTAACCAAAAAACAAAATAGAGAATAAAAAAATTAAGAAGGAAACTATGTCAAGTTCTTGAAAATAAAATAAATATTTTATTTCCCTTTTTGATATCATGAATAATTAACTAAAGTTAAGACAAGATTAGTAAGGATAGAAGAACTATTAGTTTGATCAATATCGAATGTGAATAAGATTAATTGATCCCAATAGAATAGATCAAAGAAAAACTAGCTAGGAAAAAAGATTAATGAGAAGGAGAAATAGTTACCAATGTGAATAGATGAGGAAAGAAAAATTTATGAATATGTCGTCCTAAAGCTTGACAAGTGCACATTTATCAACATCAGGCATTTTTATTTTGCAAATAAGTGGCATACACTAAGGTATTAAAAAATTGTGATGCAAAATGCTATCGTTTTGCATACAACGAACAAATTGCAAACAGTAAGTGTCATGAATCATGTTACAAGCTTAATTTCCTCAGCCATATTGTAGACAAATTTTACACTTTTAAACACATTCTTTTTGACAATTTTTTTGATGAGGGTCAAATCCATGTATGGTGTAAAAGATTGCACATAAACGATTGCTTCCATTCTTAATCATGGTTAGCAGAGAAATTGACACTAATGAATTACGGTGTTAAGTCTTTAATTCAACAATAGACACTAACCCACAAAAGTAGTCAAGGATAGCAAAGAATAGACATTGACACAAAATGTAGACAACAACAAACAATTGACATTAACCCATAAAATGCACTGGTGTAAAAAACTATAAAATGACACTATAAAAGACAAATGAAGTTACAAATGACTCATTTTTTTGCTCCCAATATAGTAGACATAAATCCTCTCAATAGAGATAGATTTAATGATTTTACAACCACCAATTCTCTAACTACTTAGACCTAATTTTTATTTTCATTTAATAAATTCAAATGCAATTGCAATGCATGTGTGCGAAGTAAATATTACTTCCATTGTTAATCATGTCCTCCACATTATCATCTTTAGTCTTTAACTCAAAAAGGAATACTAACCCATAAATACACTAATAGAAACAACCTCACCAAATGAAGGAACAACGCAAATAATACTTTTCTCAACAGACTTAAACTTCAAACCCAAGAAATATTCCAAATACAAATAATTCTCATTTTCATCAAATAGATTCAACTGCAACTACCTACTTCCATTCTTAATCATGGGTAGCAAGGAAATTGACATTAATCAATTACAATGTTAATTCTTTAACTGAACAACACACAATAACACAAAAAATGCAAACAACAACAAACAATAGACATTAGCCCATAAAATGTAAAGGTGTAAAAAACTATAAAATTAGATTGTAAAAGAAATACAACCTTACAAACATAAACCCTTTCAACAGACACAGATTTAATGATTTTATTATTGGCAACACAAGGGAAAACAAGTGAGAGGGGGCATGAATCAGTTGTCACAGAAATTAGACCTATTAAACTTATTCTCAAATCTGATAAATAAACATGAAAGCATAAACCATCACCATATCAAAAACACACATAACACCAAGATTTTTATGTGGAAACCCTGTTAGGGGAAAAACCACAGTGGAGGTTAGTCCACAAGATTATACTCTATTAAAAGTATAAAAGAATTATAAATGGGAATACACATGCATTCAGGCACACTGCCTAGAGCTCACTGCTCAAATACAAAAGGCTTACTGCCCAAAGGAAGACACACTATCTTATAGAAACATTCAAATCACATCCACAAGATTTTGAACTAAGAAAATAGCATCTGCTAATGCCTAATTATAGTTCTAGTTAAGCACATAAAATCTGCTCACTCTTCTTCACACTTTACTTCTACCTTTGAAAGATTAGAATTATTCACAAATAGGACTCGCACACCACTACATCACATGCCTTCAAATGGAAAAAACAATCACTCATATATATCCGCAACTAGGGATAACATCATCTACATGTCAACATCAACAAAATATACAATGAGTACAAACTATCGGCCTAATCCATAAACAATTTTCAATGCGCACCAACCAATGTCAGCCACAACATAGTGAAGACCCAAAACAACATCCTCGAAGATGAACCACCTTCAAAAATTATTCCTCAAAGATCCACAACACGCTACAATCACCTTGTCGACCATGAACATGAAAAACATGAACACACAAAATAAAATCACCAATCGCGAGCACAATGATCAATGCGGACATACAACATAGATAGAGCATGATCTAGAAACATCCATGAGCATCATGAATCATTATTGAAGCATCCGCAACAACTCAAATTACTAGAATCGCATCATCTTCTTTCAAGAACACCAACTGAACTGACAAAACAACTGTCAAAACATAGATACTCATAACTCAATCAAATCTTCATGCAGATCTATAAAACTTTATGTGGATAAACTAGATATACTCAACAACAAACCCTTTAATCCACAACCTCTTATCATCAATATACTAGGCTAGCCAACATACTGAACTTCAATGCACCACTGTCAAGCTGTAACTTATTCTATTACAATCTTCTCAATATCCTCAACATATACAACCTTAAAGGCATCAATGCCAATAGTGTTGGCATCAATGACAACCACATATCAACAATATCCAACATTTATACCCAAACATTTTCCAATTTCTTAGACCTAATTTTCATTTTCTTTTAATAAATTCAACTGTAGTTGCAATGCATGGATGCAAAAAATGCAGACAACAACAAACAATAGACATTAACCCATAAAATACAAAGGTGTAAAAAACTATCTCATTCAATAAATTCAAGTGTAGTTGCAATGCATATGTGCAGAGAAAATATTACTTCCATTCTTAATCATGACCAGCACACTATCATGTTAAGTCTTTAACTCAACAAGGAAAACTAACCCATAAATACATTGACACAAACAACCTAAGCAAATGAAAAAACATAGCAAATAATACTTTTGTCCATAGACTTAAAACTTCAAACCCAATAAATATTTCAAATTCTCATTTTTATCGAATAGATTGAAGTGCAGTTAACTACTTCCATTCTTAATCACTGGTAGCAAAGAAATCGACAATAATGAATTACGGTGTTAAGTATTTAACTCAACAACAAACACTAACCTATAAAAGTAGTCAAGGATAGTGAAGAATAGACATTGACACCCAAAATGCAAACAACAACAAACAATATACATTAACCCATAAAATGCAAAGATGTAAAACACTATAAAATGACACTGTAAAAGACAGACCAACTTACAAATGCCTCATTTTTTGCTCCCCATACAATAGACATAAACCCTTTCAACAGACACAAATTTAATGATTTTATACCCAAACATTTTCCAATTACTTACACCTAGTTTTCATTGCCATTTAATAAATTCAAGTGCAATTGCAATGCATGCATGCACACAGTAGGCATTAACCCATAAAATGCAGAGACGCAAAAAAATCTAAAACGACACTATAAAAGATATAGGAACTTAAAAACACTTCATTTTTCAATTCCAAAATGGTAGACATTAGACAACCCAAAAAAGAAAGTGTAGAAGATACAAAAACTTACAAACACCACCTTTCTCACTCCCAACACCATAGATGCAAACCCTCTAAACAAACACAAATTTCAACTTCATTAAACAACCTAAACAAATGAACAGACAACGCAAATAATACTTTGCTCGACAGACTTATAACTTCATATCATAAGAGTTGCACTTCAATCTACTCATAATAAATGAGAACTTGCAAATAGTAAATGCAAATGTATTGCTTAACACACCATGCATCCCCACGAACAGTGCATGCAAAGACACCACTATACCAAGGAACTCAAGAAATATTTCCAATAGCAAAGCTCCCTGCAACAATTATTATTTAGAAATAAATTAAAAAATGACAAAACCATGAGGAAAATACCACCAGCCAATGACAAAATTGCAAAAAACATCGATAATTAGATTTTAATAAATATTTCCCACAACATCAACAAAACTTTAGAAAAAAAATTATGGCGTGATACTCGATGGTCAATTTTAATATGCAAGATTGAGGCGATAACATTAGTTCCCTACCTATAAGGTAGGGACTAATAATAATATTAATATTAATATTATATTATTGATGAGGAGCATCAAACATATGGACAAGAGTCAATTGGTTTGAGGAAGATAGTAAGTCATGTCATTATGAGGAGTCACAAGATCAATTTTAATTTATTCAGCCTATGCTTCATACCAATTATTTATCTACATCTAAAAATGTGCAAAAAAGGAGTTTAAATGATCTAAAACTGTTTCAAAATGCATCAAAATTGTAGATAAAAGATAGGTCATATCATTAGTTAAATTTATAAGAAATTAAATCTGAAAAAAATTGTTGGAAAGGCTGATAGGGAGAGGAAAATAAAGGGTCACACCATATGAGGAATTAATGAGAATTTAAAATGCATTTTTAATACTCCTGAATGGTGTGTTGCCTAATTTTCAGATTGGAGAAGTTGGAGAGGTGCCTGAAGACCTCATGTAGCATAGTTCACCAAGTAAAGAGAGTAATGGAATATTAGTGTGAAAATTTATTACCACACAAGCATATTTGTGTTGAACAATTTGAATAATTGAGAGGGGGGTGAATCAGTTATCATAAAATAATTTTATTTCCTTTAATTAATCTAGAGCAAGCTTATATCAAACAGAAAATAATCAAACAAATATGAACATGAATGCACACAACAACACCAAGCACAATGAACACCAAAATTTACGTGGAAACTCAAGAAGGGAAAAACTAATGCTAATTCTCAATTATAGAATAACAGTTAAGGTGATTTTTACAAAGGTTCGCTGCTAGATTGCTCACTACAGGTAAGGCTCACTGTTAGGTGGCTTACTGTTGGGCTATTACATCCAAAGATAAAAAGGCTGACTACCAAAAGAGATAGGCTCACTGCCAGTGGGCTCACTACCCGATTAATACAAAAACATCTAGTTACAAAATGAACTAATGAATCTGCATCTACATATGCATGAATTCAGTTCTGATTAAGAGCACAATATTTATCTGTAATAGATCCAGTCAAGAATCTTTTGCATACCTTCCTTGCACAACCTCTACAGAATAGATTACTCCCTTCGCACCATTTTATCTACTCACACACACCATACTCTACACTTCTTGTTTCATCAAACAAAAACAACTTTTGCTTATACTATTCCATGCCTTAATAATCTCCTAGGTCAGCTAGACACAATGTCTTCATAGTCTTCTAAGTTGCCAAACACCATTTGAATTTAGATCACCACAAAACATGTCGACATGAAGAACAACCGTGAAATATTCAATAAGGCCTTGCACGCTAGTACCAAACCCAAAAGATAGGTCACACATATAGATCTTCTTACCACATTACAAAGGGACCATAAATAGGTCATACATAAGATAGGTTCATTACATAACATAATTATCAAAAGATAGAAAACTTTGAACTACATGAAATATATTCTGGAGCTAATAGGAATGCCACAACCAAGACCAAATCTTGATTATCATCAATTTTAGTATCAACTGGAGAAACACAATTCGACATACCAAAATTTGTAACATGCTACATGAATGTCTAGATAGCACTGTTACCCGAAGTAAGCTTTGAGCACAACTTCATTATTTTGCATTGATTGTCTTCCACAAATGTCCCAAAAAGAAGTTTTGTCATATATGAATCAAAGATAACATCCACACTACACAACATCAAACATACAATAGGATAGATCATTTATGTATATCATCCAGAGCTCAACCTTTTGGATCCAGGTTTTGACATCAATGAAGACAATGCTAAATCATCTCAACAACTTCTCAAGAATATCCCCCTTTGGCAATGATGGCAAAATAGCAAAAACACAAAACTCCAAAACTCCAAGCACTCCCCCTTTGTCAATACTTCTTGTTTTTGTTTTTCTCTTCATTTTCTCCACCTTTTTTCCATCAAAGGCAAAGGGAAAAATAAGAACATTCAGGAGATCAAGTAAAAATAGCACTTTTCACATGAAAAATCTTCTTGTACCTTTCTCTCATTGTTGGAAGAATCCTCTTCCAAGCTAGCACTGCAAAAACCACTCTGGAACACATACTATTTAGTAGAGTCAACAACATAAATGAAGATGACCAGTCCGAAGATAGGCACTATCGTTCACAATCCTCTACATTAGAAAGTATCCTAGAGAGATGATCCAACCGGACCTCAACAATTTCTTTGACCAACCAAAAAGTTTGACCAAATCTTCTCTCTGTCTTTGAATAGAAAATAACTCAGCTTGCAACTCTCCAACCCTTATTCTTTGTTTTCCATCTTTATCTTTGAAGAAGTCAAAACACTTTCCAATATCATTCAATTTAGATTCAATAGCTTCAATTTTGCTTCTAAAATTATCAACAGCAGTAGGCCATCGGAGACAATACCTATAGATGTCAAACATCTCCTTAATGCATTCTCTTGTCTCACCTATGTGTTCAAGGATAGCTTTTGTTTGGTTTTGACACACCTTCTCTCAATCATAGCTTGGAACTTATGTCCTTAAAATCCTTCCCAAAACAACCTTTCTTCAACAACTTCTACCAGATCATTCGGTAATGAGTCAAAAACATCTAAAATAGTAATACCCATTTTGAGCAGATAATCAACCAAGACATCATCTATTCTAAGCCTTCTGACCAAAGAGAAAGCATACCATATTTCACCAATCTTTTTCATATCACCTTCATCCAACACCAAACGAACTTCATCTAGATCGAAAGAGTCAAATCTAGGCCGAGACTTTTCTTCCTTCTCCTTCTCTCCTAAGATAGCAATGACATCCTTTGTGTAAATTTTCCTCCTTTTAGGTTCTGAAGGGGAGCCACCAATGAAAACCTCTAATTCCTTCTTACTGGAGGAGGAACCCTCATCAAACTAACTAGACACTATCACATTGGACCATAGATTCTTCTGCAAGGATGAGAAATAAACTTTGCATGCACTTGCATTATCTTCCATACATTCCAAATACTTGTAGACTTGCTTTCCAACAGGGATGCCAAACTTCCACTTAACATTCTCCTTTGACTATAGTGAACTCAAAAAGTAGAATACTAAACATATGAGTAGAGACCCAAACCAGAAAGGATAACTCTCAACCAAAGACATTCTCAAATAGGTTTTCCATTATGAGGCTACACAAGTCAAACTACTTATTTTCCTTCACCATCTTATGTGCAAGATACACAACAATAGTTGAAGTAGAACCTTCATGATTTCATAAATAGATTTTGTAAGTGATATTGTAAGCAACATACATTACTACAGGATCGATAATGGTATTTATCAGTAGAGCTTGAGGGTCTTTGTTGATGCCAGTAAGTTCCTCCACATCTCTGTATTTCACTGTTTTCTTCCTAGGGAGGTCACCAACACTACACAATCTAGTAATAGCTTCAATGGCTTCCTTAGTGATCGGATAGGGTTTTTCCAAAAAAAATCTGCCATCCTTGAATCGACTCAACAGGAACAAGATAGTCTCTCTGTCAGAAAACCAGGGAACTCCCCATAAATCCATACCTAGAGCACTTACATTCTGTAATTCATCAGACTTCAACCCTAGTTCCATTTTTCATCTTCTAATGATCAAATTCATCCAACTCTACTCCCTTCAACCTTGGTGGAATACTGCCACTCAATTCTTTGTCAAAATATTCATCATCGTGCTTATCTTCTTCAATATTTTATCACTCTGTGAAACTTCTTCTTTGCAAATTGTGATCTAAATGTTTTGAAAACTCCACCTTTTAACCTTAATTACTCATGATGAACTTGCTACCAAAAACTTACATCAATGACGCCATCAATTGTACTTTGCTTTTCAATCAATTGGATTAAGTTTCATCTTATATCACCAACCAGATCAAACTTAGTCATGTCAAAAACACACCAATATTACTTTGGAGAGGGGGAACTGACAAGATATGCATAGGCGCAACACTCCCCCTAAGCCAAGGCGATTGGTTCAGTTTCTGGAATCTTAGCTTGTACCGAGATCTGGTACCACAAAAGATTTTCCCACACTCATTTCCTTTTTCTTCCATACCATGATAGTCTTCTTCTTAGATTCATCTAATTCTACAACCTTCTTTTTGTTTTTCAGACTTTTTCGAAGCAACATATCTGCATGTGTTAGCATAATGTCTAGGTTGACTGCATTTGTAACATCTTTGCCCTAACTTAACTAAGTGAGCCCTAGATCTACATTGATTAGCTTTGTGACCATAACCATGGCATAAATAGAAATTACCATGAAAGAGATTATTCATTCCATTCCTTCTAGTCGGAATAGATAATTCACTTCTGCAATGACTTGCTTTGTGTTGAAACTTGTGACAGTTAAAGCATTTAGTACTTAGTTCCTTCTTGCTTTTGCACTCTATAGCCTTATGTCCAAAAATTTTGCATAGAAAACAATAGCCATTAAATGATAAGTACCTTTGAGAATTTGGATGCCTAACCAATGGTCTTTTAGGTGTTCTAGAGTTTTGGACCTTGCTTATTACACTAGATCTCGCTTCAACTTCAACTACTTTGTCTTCCCCTTGGTGTTCTGATTTGATTTTTCACCAATGAAGCCAAGTCCTCCCTTATCCTTGTGACATTTCTGTAGGGACAAGATTTGATCTAGAATTATGCTACTTTCCCATACTCTTGGTTATGATTTCAACCTTCTTAACTCTTGACCTAACTTCTCATTTTTTTTTAATTTCTATTTGATGGTATCCTTGAGATTTTCTTCAATCTTCTTTCATTCTTCCATTTTTTGTTTGATAGTATTTTTGATATTTTCTTCAATCTTCTTGCATTCATCTAATTGTCTCCTTAAATCCACAATACTTTATGTTGTCAAACAGATTGCACTTGAACGCTTGAATAATTAAATTCAGCAATGTGTTGAAAAAATGGAACAAACTTAGGTTGTGGGTGACCTATAATGAGATTGAACCTCTGGATTCTAGGTCGGCTTCCTATATGATTCTTAAATTAATAACTGGTAACTTATTGGAAAAAGGATAGAAGAACTATTCTTAAATGCGTGTGAAACTGTAAATTGAAAGGTGATGCACCTTATTGATAAAGATCTGCAACTGTGATTCACAATAAATTTAATGAAAATTATCCACACAAGTCTATTTTAATAGTTTGACCACAAAATTGACTCTAAGGAAGGCTTGAACAAATCATCTTTGATGGAAAATAGGTTTTTCATAGCAAAGAAGAATATTATTCATTTACACAAACTTAAACCTGTGATTTTTTACTATTTGAATGCATGCAAATATAAATGAGATAGAGATTTTAAAGGTTCTGATATTTAAACACAGTAAAACTTCATCAAATCATTCATAAAAATAACATAATGACAAGGCAGACTTTTGATTTCATTGCAATTGAAGGAATCTTTGCAAAATGACACAAATAAACCTATAAACTTTCTACTGTATTAATCTGTAAATAAAGTTGAGTTACATGACAATTCACTTTGCAGAATGCAAAGGCTGAATAACAAGAACTAAAGGAAAAAGATAAACTTTTTCCAATATATACAAAAGATGCAACTCCAAAGTGCATGAAAGATGAAACTGAAAGTCAATTTCAGTATAGAAATGATAACTCCAAGGAAAAATCTAAGCAAAAATAAAAATCCCTGAAAAGAAGGTTCAAACTCATGCAAAAATGAGTGAACTCAGTCTCAAACTCGCAGTCACAATGCGTATAACTGATCTGTAACTCAAACTGAACTGGAAATTTGAAGATGTGGGCCAAAATATGCAAAATCCACCTTGTTTTTATCAACTCGCCCATGCACATTGGAACTCTATGTCTAAATTAATCATGTATGAGTGATAACCAGTTAACTCAACCTTCCTTCTAAAATAGTTTATCTAAACAATTATTAAAAAACAATCAATAAAAATTGTTTTAATAATGTTAAATAAGCTTTACAAATAATATGGAAGGCTTAAAAAAGTTTATTTGATAAAAATATCATATCACTCCTTATATCTCCCGATCCCATCCCTAACTCAATGCTTTAATAAATATTTTATATGCCTTGGCATATAACTTTATCACCTCCATTTGCATGATTAAGTCGCTGACTTCACAATTCAAGACCATGGACAATGAAAAGATTTATTTTTGAAAACATAAGGTCAAAACATCCCATCATAAATCATGAAGAAAGCCCGTGGAAAGCAAAGAAAAAGGGCGAGTAAATAATGAAACCCTAATGATTCATGATTATTTTTCACTTTGTATTTCTCTGAAGGAGCCTCTGCTATGCTGCCAATGAGTAGGGTTTGAAGCTTGAACTGCACCCTTGCTTGAATTTACCATGGAGATGCTGAAAGAAGAGTGTGGTAAGTCCTCTTTGCACAAGAAACCAAAAAATCCTCATATCTCATGTATTTTTGAAGCATCTTCTGGCCTCTAAGTTGCGGCCAATGTCTTATCTTTCTGATATATCTCTTTGTGTTGCTCCTCTTTGTGTCTTCTTGGCTACCATGGAGGATCCTTCTTTCGATTTTATGAGAAAGGAAGCTGGAAAAAGCCATGATTTAAAAACTTTTTAGCTTCAAAGAGAACTTAGTCGTGGCTTCTTGATTCAATTTGTAACGAACACACTTGTACGATAAATTTAAAACTTTAACAATTCAGACACAAAAGTAAGAACAATACCATTTTGATAAAAAATTTCTTTTCAAAACATAAATAAGAAACATCTTTTGCATCTTTAAACTATTTCATTCCAAATGAAATTACAAAGCATGAAGAGAAATATACATACATATCCCGTAGGCTTTTGACACCAATAGAAGTAAGAAGGTCCAGGAGTTCGTCTTGTCAAGTCTTGGATCATCAATCGGGTGTTCGTGGAGGAGAAACATCACTCGGGCACTTTTCCGCCAACCACGGACTTATAATGCGGTCCCCCGCACGATCATTTTGCAATGAACGGCCCTCCCTTCGAAGAAGAGATTGGTTGGGTAACCTTTAATGACTACCGACTGGACATAGTGTTGTGATCCTACAAAACTAGCTTCCGTGCAATCGGCAATACTCAAACTAGGATGTAATTCGGGATCACGGTGAACTGACAGTGTAGTACAACAACTAAATGGTTCCTTACACTACTTTGGCCAAAGTGTTTACGTTCAACGAAGAACATAGGTCATATGTCACATTCACTAGCCAGGTTCAACTTGACTTGAGGCTATCTTAATCTACGCGTAGGTTGGTCTATCGGGGTAGTCTGTACCCTAGACTTCCTACATCATCTATCTACTGGAATGATGAATCATTTTAACAAGATACTACAACTGACGCCTTAATTCAGGATATACACATCCTAGGGATACAATAACTTGACTATGTTATTTAGTATCTAGTTGTAGTATATAACTTGCAAATGTTCTCAACTCAATCCTAGTAACTAGTAACTTATACACAAATATATGCTCCATATATAGAGCCATTAAATACTATGCAGATTGCTTTCCATTATCTAATGTAAACTGTACACCAATGACAACAAAAGCCATGAATAGACTACATACATGAGACATTTTATATCACAACTTATCATATGTTTAAGAAACTTTTATTCTTTCATATTCAATCTTAAGTCAACCAGTTATTCAAACACTTTCCTTTTCAGTCATGACTATAATTCAGAGTTTTACCAGATTACTTTAGAATA
This sequence comes from Sequoia sempervirens, assembly GCA_007258455.2. NCBI lineage: Eukaryota > Viridiplantae > Streptophyta > Pinopsida > Cupressales > Cupressaceae > Sequoia > Sequoia sempervirens. The sequence continues at coordinate 153,245 of VDFB02090873.1, forward strand.
TTAGAAAAATATGTAAAAGTAAGAATTTAGCATGCCTGATTAAGCTTTCCAGAAGTTTGGAAGGTAACTCCTCTTGCCTTCACCCAGATGGCTTTCAGCTTGAATCTTGAAACAAATACCCAACACAGCAAACTAGCAATTCCTGACTACTGCTCTCTTATTCAGAGATTACTTCTCATTAACAGAATAAACTTAACAATTTTCTTACTAAGGCGAACTCTCTCTTTAGCTACAAAATGCTCTATGAAAACTTGATTGTAAATTCGTAAGAATATGAATGCCAAACGCAGGTATTTATAGGGTTGATTTTAGAATTGATTTCCTCCTTCTATGGCGCCAGAACTACCAGCAAGATGTGGAATGCTTCAAACTAGAAACGTGTTGCATTAAGGCGAGGGTTTCGACCTCCATTTTTTATAGCAATGATGTTTGTTTCAATTTGAAATTGTTCAGTTCGTTAAAAACACGACAGCTCTTATTCTGGTGCGTTTTTGCTGCTAGGTTAGCTGACAAGTTTACATTTAAGACTTTTTCCTTGCTCTAATGGCGTCCACATCCATTTTCTTGCTAAGTATGAATCCAGTTGACAGATTCCAAACGTCTGACCTTAACCACGCGAATTTCCTGCGCGTTTTTCTTTTTTCATTTGCCATTTTTATGGCTGAGTTCCTTATTTCGAATTTTGCTCAATAATGTTTTAATAAAGTTCAATACAAATGTGACGCATTTGCTGAAGGCTCAGAATTGAAGTTTAATATTTCAACGCAATGAAGTATTCTTAATACTTAAAGAAATTCGCGATTTTTATTCTCTTCTATGATTTAGTTTTATAAAATGATAATTTCATATTTCATTTTGATTTTTAAACTTTTATTTAAATATATTTATATATATTTTATTCTATTAAAACATCTATATAATATAGTTTTTAATTGTATAATTATTTAAATTAGTAATTTAAATAATATCGTATACCTTTATAAACTATATTATATTTATATTTTAATAAAATATTAAATATATAATTATACTTCTTTATACCTGTACATATATATACATCTACATTATATGTCTATATACTGAGAGTCAAACAATACTATATGAAAACATGTAAATGTATATATATGTATATGTATAAATTCAGAGGCAAAATATCGTTGTTATATATAATTCATTCATCATGTTAGTTGTGGGTACGTATACTTGTATATATATTTATATATATATATATTATACGTATAAGTATCCATAAATATATTTATATCGACACACACGTATGGCATATCCATCTGCTTAATACGTTTGTATCGACATGAATGTACTTATGGGTACTTGTACATATCGTATTCGTATATATATATGTACAAATACACATATCCACCTCTAACCAGAACTTATTACTTATAAGGTTATACTGGCAAGCATCACTTGTTTACACATTCATAAGAAGACACGACTCCTAATGATACTAGACAAGCCTACGGATGACTTACCTTTAACCAGAACAATGACTTAGCTTACTCAGTTCTAAGGTTTGTGTGTGTATGTCCAGTTGGTATCCATTACTGTTTACCCGACCAAGTTCTTCCCCGAGTGATATCTCTCCTCTGTCTCGAGGTACGAACCTGTTTCCTGCAAATCATGACATGACAACGGAAGTCATTTGCTCAAAACCAAGGTAATATACATTAAGCATCGTAGAAAGTTAGAACAACATTATTCCATAACTCAATATGCTAATTTCATTCAAGAATTACATCAATGGAAGCATCAGATAATGAGACAATCATTTAGGAAACATTCAATTGATCACAAGAACAATTCAATTTATTTAACAGAAAGATCCAAACATTTACAATGCACTTCCTATGCAGTAGTAGCTATACAATCGGGGTGTAACACAAATTGGGTTTTTGTTGAACAGGTCGTGGCAATTTTTTCTCCATTTGCAAGAGAAATTTGGGCTTTCATTTTTATTTTCTTTGTCATCAACCATTCAAGTTACTATCCTCTCATTGCAAACAATCAGTCCCCTTGCTTTTCCCTTTGGTTATCACTGAGTATGCATACCTTTCTTTCACATCTGTATGTTACTTATGGCGACCTCCATTTACTTCATCGCCATTTCATCTACTTTGCAAAAAAAACTAGGAATTTGGAACCCTAGGACATTGAAATCTCAGGCCATGAATGCATATTGTATTCTTTTAGTTTTGTAATTCATGCCCTATTTGTTATTTACCTTATGTTGAGAATACCATATATAGGTATGATGCATTAAAGTTTATGGGTGTTGTCATACTTTGCATTGTCTACAAGCTCGCATTATGCATGGCTATCATAGGACTGTATTGCATACTGATCGTCCCTCCAGTGGACAGCACTTATGAGGTCACTGCCCATGATTGAAATTACAATGTTTTCTCTTTGCATGGTTGTTTATTTCGTTGGACTACATTAAATATATAAGCACACTCTATTCTAAAACTTTGCTCTAAACTGTACCTTCACTTGTTACTGTGCTTCAATGTATGACTCTTGGAAGAAGATGAAAGCTTTTGTATCTTATCTTTTTTAGATCACTACTTCTTCACATATCATCTAGGACAATCTCTAGAAATGATTTAATTTTGGTCTTGTGGCATCTTTTGAGTATCCTCTAATGTATAGCAATGTGTTGTTGTGAATGGAACTTCACACAACAGTGTTACTGTATTGGAACTTAAGAAAGGTTTACTCTTGTTGTGCTTTGAGACTATTACATATTGATTACTCTGGGAGTGTAAGCTTTGCCACTGCTCGTATGCATTATTTCCCTAAAACTACCTCCTCCTCTATTGACTGTGTTGTTCATTTTATGATAGTTGTTGCTCATTATCCATGATTGTATTGTTACAAATCTGTACTTTTCAAAATAAAGATTTTGTCTTCATGTAGTTGTATTTTTCACAGTCTCTCCCAAATACCTTCATTGAAATGATAGACTTCAAGCTTCATCCTGACAGCAGTATTATCAAAGCCTTCCTAATTTTTGAATGAAATTGTTGAATGATTACTACAATCCATAAAAACTTCAAGTATATGCAAGGCTGTAGTAGTTATCAAGTGTATGCACTGTGTATTCAAAAATTTTAAAGGAAGTAGCAACATTAACATTAATCCCACATTAGGGTGGGGGCCCTAGCTCGGTTGGCTAAGTAATTCCGTTGCGGCTCTGCTGGTCACGAGTTCTAGTCTCCCCCGTCCCGTGGTACCGGAGGGCGTGTCGCCACCGCCGGTCACGTTAAAAGTTTACCAGCGCATGCATTTTATAGGGGTCGTGCTACCCGATTCCTTAAAAAAAAAAAAACATTAATCCCACATTCCTCAAAGAAGAACAACCTCCATGGTAATCATTTATAAGACTATCCCTTCCTTGATGGATTGCGCCATGTATTGCTACTGTCAACATGACAGTCCTGTAGCATATATTTTTAAACTTCAAGTCATGCCTCTATGACCTTGTTAACTCCTTTTAAAATAAGAGCAGATGTGGACTTGTTTTGCATAATGATGTTACATATTACTTTGTTCTGTCTCTTGATCTTAAGATGCAATAATGATGCTCTGTTATCATGTTAACTGTTCTCCTGAATCTCTGGATGGACTATGTATGTGCTTTGAAATTGAAAGAAACAACTTAATTGCTTATTGTCTTGTTCTCCCTTCAGCATAAGGGGCTCAATGCCCCATTAAAATGTAAATATGAATGAAAGGCAGAGCTGAAACAAGAGATGATAAATGCAATCAACTACTTAATATATTTCTTTGATTGTTCTTTTGAATTATGAACAAAAAGATAATTGCTCAATCTGTTGTTACCATGCTATTATACTGCTTGATGACAGTCCTAGATGATGATTGTTTCTTTGATGCTTTAATAACTCTCATATATGAACGTTGAATGAGAGGTGTCCTTATGATATGTCGGGCTCAACCCTTGTGGGAGCCCGTTTTGCTCCACATATCTGATGAAAATAATCACGAACATGATGAACGTATTCCTGCACATTGAAACAAACATGTTAGCAAAATAATTGAAGCTGAAAGCTTCCATTGAGTTTTGTGTTCCTTATTTATCAGCCTTTGTAACTCAATCATTTGGTGAATGCCTGATTTGATGCAAATTACATTCTTGTTGGTAGCATAGGCATAAAGTAGAATGTAATTCATCATTGCTTAGAGTACACCTCTAACACCATCTTTTACAATTTTGCAGGGTCATGGAGTGCGAAAATGAGGTTGCAGCTTGGAAACGCAACAACTGAAGACATCAAGCGAAAGTGATTCATCATCATAGGCAATGATGAATTGCATCTCTTCCTTGTGTTTACGTTATCTTCAGTAGTGTAGCTTATCATTGAATTTTGTATTCACTATTTGATTGTCATAATCAAATTCAGTTACTCTTGCGGCTTGTGCGAGATTTCAATGTTTTTACAAAATGAATAAAAGGTATTATTATGCAAATTTTCAATTTTTTGTTTCAAATACTTGCACAATAAAATTGTAATTCAGATGTAATCTGATATTTATGATGAACAATGAATACTTTAGCAACAAAACTTGAAAAAAATTTCACCTATCAACAATGAGTTCGACTCAACTCTACCTATTTGAGCTTGTAGTAAAAATAGGTAACACTTTCCTTTGAATCCTTTAATTCCTAGCTGACCTCTCTATGTCTTGCTTTGAATTTCTGGATTTTCTCCCTTAGCTTTGTGATACAAGTGTTTTCCTCCTTGAGGTTTTCTTTTAATTCTTCATTTTTTAGATTTTGTGCTTTCCATATCATCTAACATTATCTTCAATTCTTCCTCAAAGCGATAAGCTCCTGCCATTTGTTCAAACTGCCAAGATCTCCCTCAAGCAATTAAGCTCTATCTCTAAGGGACCAAGCTCTGATACCAATTGTTGAATATTCTAGATAACTAAGAGGGGGGTGAATCAGTTATCATAAAACAATTTTCTTTTCTTTAATTAATCCAGAGCAGGCTTATATCAATCAAAAAATGATCAAATAGATATGAACATGAATGCACCAACAACACCAAGCACAATGAACACCAGAATTTATGTGGAAACCCAAGAAGGGAAAAACCATGGAGAATGTTAATTCTCAATTATAGAACACCAATTAAGGTAATTTTTACAAAGGCTCGCTACCAGATTGCTCACTGTAGGTAAGGCTCACTATCGGGTGGCTCACTGTTGGGCTATTATAGCCAAAGATAAAAAAAAGGCTCACTGCTCGATTAATACAAAAACATCTAGTTACAAAATGAACTAATGAAGTTGCATCTACATATGCATGAATTTAGTTTTAGTTAAGAGCACAATATATGTCTACAATAGATCCGGTCAAGAATCTTCTGCACACCTTCCTCGCACAACCTCTACAAAATAGATTACTTCTTCCTTCACACCCTTTTATCTACTTGCACACACCATACTCACACTTCTTGTTTCATCGAACAAAACAAATTTTACTTACACCATTTTCTGCCTTCATAATATCCTAGGTTGGCCAAACACAATGTCTTCATAGTCTTCTAAGTTGACCAAACACCATTTGAATTTAGATCACCACAAAACATGTCGGCATGAAGAACAACCTTGAAATATTCAATAAGGCCTTGCACACTAGTACCAAACCCAAAATATAGGTCGCACATAAAGATATTCTTGCCACATTATCAAGGGACCCATAAATAGGTCATACATAAGATAGGTTCATTACATAACATAATTATCAAAAGATAGCAAACTTTGAACCAGATGAAATATATTCTGGAGCCGATGGAAATACCACAATCAAGACCAAATCTTGATTATCATCAATTTCAATATCAACTGGAGAAACATAATTTGACATGCCAAAACTTGTAACATGCTACATGAATGTTCAAATAGCAAGGTTACCCGGAGTAAGTTTTAAGCACAGTAGCCAACGTCAAAAGATTAGACTTCATTATTATGCATTGACTGTTTTCCACAAATATCCCAAAAAGAAGTACTACCATATCTGGATCAAAGATAACATCCACACTACACAAAATCAAAGCATACGATAGGATAGATCATTTTTGTATATCATCTGAAGCTCAACCTTTTAGATCCAGGTTTTGACAACAATGACAACAATGCTAAATCATCTCAACAAATTCTCAACAATTTGGAAGGGCACACAGCATGAGGAGAAGGGCAATTTTAAAAGTTGCAAATAAAAAAGGGGGTTGCGTAGGAAAGTTTTGAAAGGGTAATAGCTGCTACGCCCATCTCAAAGACATTATTAAAATTTAAAACACCAAAATAGGAAGGGGTTGCATAAGCTTTCAGTTTAAATTAAATAAAAAAATGCAAAGGGAGAATAGGGGCTATGTAGAGGGTAAGAAGGCAGCAAACAAAGTGGTAAGAAAATGAAATGGGGATGCCACAATGAATACAAAGAGAGTTGAAAATGAAGCAAAACACAAAAAAGGGGTGACAAAGAAAGAATAAGGGGCGAGGTGGAGGAGAATTTGTAAGTAAAAAGAAGCCAAAGAAATAAAAAGACAAAAAGAGGTGCATGGAAATTGGAGTGGCTACAAAAAAAAAAAAGATTGGGGAAATAATTTGCAAGGTATATGATAAGGAGAATGAGTAATGAATCATGTGGGAGGTCTTGAGGTCCATTCCCTTGAGTTGACCACCTTTGTCATGTTGGGCCTCACTTGTTGCATCCATTGAGTTAGGCACTTGTAGTGGTGCTGACGGTTTACTCCATGCCCATTCCTCAACTTACTAGAGGGTGTGAGTGGGGGTTCACCATGAAGTACATTTCTTTGGAAAAAAAATGAATCAATGGTTGGTCAAATAATAGTTGCACAACCAAATAGAATGAAAGGCAGCTACAAAAAAGGAATGTAAAATACAAATGATAAGAGAGGGAATTTAACTCGAGTTCTATTTACATAAGATTTGAAAGGAAGTCGGCTAAGCGAAAGTAGCTTCCTACACTAATCTAAGTAGGAGAGAGTTGAAAAAAATTCTAAACACCTTTAGCCGTTATAGATTTAGATGCACATTCATATCATAAATAGACAAATAAAGAACTTATAACACAAAGATTTACATGGGGAAAACCCTTTCGAGAGAAAAACCCCACACTCCAAAACACAACCCAATTATATTATTTAGTAACAAATAAACAGTTACAATATAATTGTAGAGCTATGCTCTTGCAGGAGTCTTCACACTTCTTCACAATTCTAGAGTAATTTTGGTAGCATAACGATACTTCAATAAAACAACAACATACAACTCCAATATACAAGTGCTCAATATATAAGAGCTTACAATTCATAAATTAGACAATTCTAAAACAACTACCAAAGGCTGAATGTGCAACATGGAAAGCACCAAAAACATTGTACATGCACAATGATAAGTTTCCAAATGTCACCACATGCCAATCTACAAAAATCTGCACTTTCCAAAATAACTACACCTCAAAAACTCACATTTGATGTAAACTCAACATGAAAATAGAAAAAACATTTATGCACAGCTCCACCTATAAAAAACAACTTTCTAACATGACTCCTCATCCAAATAGAAATTGCAAGTTGTAACTCACAAAGATAGAGTGATAAAATCAACAACTTTTAATATTTTAGAAAAATCCAATCTATGGAAAAATCAAAGGTTGAGACACCTTCTTTTTCCAACATTCTCCCACTTGTCGAACACCTTTGAAGAGCCAATGAAAGTAACAAGATTTAACTGTTAGAGGCCGTGAGACCCATAGACTCCAAACACCATCTGAACTTTTCTATGTTCACTGGTTTTGTCAATGCATCTACAACATTCATCAGGGTGTCAACCTTTTCCAACTTCACCTTTCCATCTTCCACCATATCACAAACAAAATCAAATTGAACATCAATGTGCTTTGTTTTGGCATGGAAAGTAGGATTCTTTGCCAAGCAAATGGCACTCTAACTATCACAACAGATAGTAATCTACCATGCATCAAAATCAATATCAAAACATAAATTCTTAATCCAAATGGCTTCCTTACAAGCATGAGTAGCTATCATGTACTCTGCTTCTTTCGTGGACAAAGAAACTATAGCTTGAACTACTTACTCATCCAACTGATTACACCACCATACATCGTGAACACATAGCCACTGGTGGATCTTCTATTGTCAATGTCACCTACCCAATCTAAATCCACATATCCATGAATACTCACTAAATGTTGAGGTCCAGTAGGATAACCATGAAAACATAGAGCATACTCTTAAGTACACTATAAATACCTGAACACTCTTTTAACAGCATCCCAGTGTACTCATTCAGGATTATCCATAAACTGACTAAGGACTCCCACTGCTTGGGCAATGTCGAGCCTCGTACAGACCATAACATACATAATACTACCAACAACACTCACATATGGTACTTTGGTCATGTCCTCCATCTTAGTAGGAGATTTTGGAAAATCCTCCACAAAAAGCTTCATCCCCTGCATTACAGGAACAACTAACTGTCTGCAAACTGTCATGTTGAACCTCTCCAACACTGTATTCACATACTTGCTTTGGCTTAACCAAAGCTTTATGTTAGCCCTTTCTCTTCTAATCTTCATCCCCAAAATACACCTCATTGCACCTAAATCCTCCATCTCAAATTGTGTTGACAACTAAGACTTCAAATCTAAAATCAAAATTTTACCAATCCCAAAAAATAACATATCATCTACATACAATGAAACTATGAGAATGCAACCATTATCAGGTTTATAATACACATAATGGTCACATTTAGATCTCAAAAATATCAAGGACAACACATAGGTATCGAACTTCTAGTACCACATTCTAGGATATTGCTTAAGATCATACAAAAACTTTTTCAACTTACAAACCATATTTTCTTTACCTTTAACCATGAAATTCTCTAGTTGTGACATATAAATATCTTCCTCCAAGTCACCATGAAGGAATTTTGTCTTCACATCCATCTGTTCCACTTCTAGATCATATGTTGTTGTAAGTGATAACAAGAACTGGATAAATGTCAGCTTTGCAAAAGGAGATAAAATCTCACCATAGTCAATTCCCTCCACCTGAGAATACCCCTTAGTGACCAACTATGCCTTATGCTTCTCAACACTACCATTTGAACTAGATTTTCTCTTGAACACCCATTTACATCCAACAGGTTTCCATCCTTTAGGCAAAGATACCAAATCCCATGTATCATTTTTCTTCAATACATCCATTTCTTCATCCATGGATTTCATCTAGGAATCCGCATCACTCATACCCATAGCCTCTCTAACAGTCCTAGGCTCATTAGTGTTAGCAATCAAGGAAAAAATGCAACTAGAATCCAACAAAGAATAACCAAATCTTTCAAGTGAATAACCAAAACTATCAGGTTGTTGCCTTTCTCTTATAGACCTCCTGGATTATTGAAGTTGAGGTTCTTCTTCTTCTTCAAAACTTTTAGAGCTTCTCAAACTCTCCTCGTCGCCAGGTTCAATAGGAGTACGTAGTTCTTCTTTCATCGAAATAAGTGGAACTTGAACTACCTCCTTTTGTTTCTCCTCTTTCTCTAGCTGCAACTCAATTGTGGAAGGTTTCATCTCTTGAAAAATCACACTTCTACTATAGAGAACCTTTTGGGCCACTGGATCCCAAAGCTTGTACCCCTTCACACCGACACCATAGTCGATGAAGATACATTTAACTGCTTTATTCTCCAACTTAGACCTCTTCTCAATTGAAACATGAGCGTAAGCTTGACAACCAAATACTCTGAGATGTCTCATCGAAGGATTTTTACCAGAACATGCCTCCATGGGTGTCTTATCAACAAGAGTTGATGTAGGAGATTTATTGATTAAATAACATGCAATGGCTATAGCTTCAGCCCAAAACTTCTGCTCAAGGCTAACACCACTCAACATACTCCTAGCCCTCTCCATCAACGTCATGTTCATTCTTTCCGCAACTCCATTTTGTTATGGGGTATATGGAGTTATCTTATGTCTCTCAATCCCGTGCTCTTTGCAAAACTTGTCAAAATATGTCGAACAAAACTCACCATCATTGTTAGTCCTCAAACATTTAATCTTTCTACTTGTCTGATTTTCTATGAAGGCTTTAAACTCCTTAAAATGACTAAAGACTTTAGGTTTTATTCTAAGAAAATAAACAAATGTCCTACTATAATCATCTATGAAAGAAACAAAATATACAAATTTTGACAATGAAGGAACATTCATAGGACCAAACACATCTGCATTTAACATAGTCCAAAACACCAGAGGACTTATGAGAACTAGAGTGAAAAGTAACATGGTGTTATTTACCATAAACACAATGTTCACAAAAGTCAAACTCGAGATTACAATCATCAAGGCCTTCAATAAGGCTCTTGGATTTCAAGGCTCTAAGACCCTTCTCACTGATGTGACCAAGTTGTTGATGCCATAGCTTTATCTTCTTTGCATAAAACTTCATTTCCAACGAATGAGCACCCTTAGGTACCCAAAATGCACAATCATCAAATGTAGCTACTACATATTTCTCTACTTGATCTGATGGTGAGGATGAAGAATCTAAAGATTTCTTCTTTGGTTTTTCAAAGGAACTATTGTACTCAATCATGCATGCATCTAGCTTGAACAAGGTGCCAATTTGAACACCCTTAGCCAACAACATAGTTCCTCTCGGCATCTTGCATCCTCCACTAGAGAAAATAACTTGCACTCCCACATCATTCAGTTTACTCACAAAAAGTGGGTTTCATGCCAAACCTGAGATATGCATTACACCATCAATCCCCTTCACTCTTCCATCAAGGAATTTGATTTTTACTCTTCCACAACCAACGATCTTCAGGGGAGAGTCATCACCCAGATACACCTTCCCACCATCACATTCTTCATACTTCAAAAACCAACCTTTGTGAGAGGTCATGTGGAAAGAAGAACCCGATTCTATCAACCACACATCTTCTAATGCATGTGTTTCCAAAGCTGCGAAAAATGCATCTGTGTCATTTTGAGAGGATTTATCAGAGTTGGAATCTAAAAACTATTTTTTTCTTTCTTCTTTTTCTCTTCCATGCACTCTTTTCAGAAATGACTAGATTTGTCGCAATTCCAACACTCAAAGATTTCGGTTCTACTAGATGCTTTCCATCTTTTTCCTACAATGTCACAAAATATTCTTCTACAAAACTCCCATTGAAACAAAGATTAGCTCAAAAAACCCTTCAAACCCAACAACCAAGCTGGCTAGGCTCTAATACCAACTAAAAGGAAGTCGGGTAAGCGAAAGCAACTTCCTACACTTCTAAGCAGGAGAGATGCAAAAATTTCTAAACACCTTTAACCATTATAGATTTAGATGCACATTCATAACATAAATAGATAAATTCATCCGTGGGGAAAACCCTTTTGGGAGAAAAACCCCACACTCCAAAACAGAGCCCAATTATATTATTCAATAACAAATAAACAGTTACAATATAATTGCAGATCTTGCAGGAGTCTTCACACTTCTTCACAATTCTAGAGTAGTTTTGACAGCATAATGGTACTTCAATAAAACAACATAAAACTCCAAAATACAAGTGCTCAATATATAAGAGCTTACAATGCATAAATTAGACAATTCTAAAACAACTACGAAACACTGAATGTGCAACATGGAAAGCGCCAAAAACATTGCAGACGCACACGATAAGTTTCCAATTGTCACCACATGTCAATTTGCAAAAATCTGCACTTGGCCAAAAAACTACACCTCAAAAACTCACATTCCATGTAAACTCAACATGAAAATAGAAAAAATATTTATGCACAACTCCACCTATAAAAACAACTTTTTGACTCATCCAAATAGAAACTACAAGTTGTAACTCACAAAGATGGGATGAGAAAATCAGCAACTTTTAATATTTTCCAATCTATGGAAAAATCAAAGGTTGAGACACCTTTTTCCAACAGGATTGGGAATTGTATTCTTAATTAATTTAAATTGAATTGCAGCTAAATTTGCTAGCAATTACCTTTGAAAGTCAATAGAAGTTGAATGCACGTGAAGATGTGTTCATCTATTTTATTGTGAATTTTAGATTTGGATTAAATTGACAAAATCATAAGGTTCTTTTGGGCAACCCATTAATGGTGGTATGATTGTAATTATTTTTATTATAAAATATAATTAAATTTTAAGATTGTATAAAATGAAAGAAGATATTTTAAATAGACTATAATAATTATTAAAGAATTATTTTTATATATTTTTAAATAAAATATGTCTTAACATTTACAAAATAGTTTAGAATAAATAATGGCATGGCTTGTCTATTTAATTTATTTAATATATTTAAATAAGGCTTTTGACCTACTAATAGTTTTTGTTTTATATCTTCTATGCAAATGTTTTTACACATATTTATTAAATTAATAGAAGTACAATTAAGTTTTGAGTTTTTATATTAAAATTGAATATTTTAATTTAAAGATGTAAAGTTTTATCAATTTTGTTAATGGAGTTGAGGCTCCATCGTGTAATGCAATGGTTAAGGTATGGCATTGTTCTTGTGGCCACCAAGGTTCAAACCTCAATTAGACCATTGTGATGCAAGCATTATGTTTTCACTTGTCATTCGTCAATAGAGTGATAGCTAAATTCGTTGGTATTTGGCCTTCCTTGATCTAGATTAAGAAATGGTATGAACAATAGCGGAAGGGCTCCTCCCCTTTCGTCAGTTTTCTACCTTTGGGGTTCTTTTAAATGGTTTTTGAAACAAAAGTAGAGAGGGATGTTGTTTTAGAGAGCGAGATGTCAGGGCTTTATTTGTAGGCCTGGACTCCAAGGTTCAACCCAATATCCGAACACATAAACAAGGTTTTGATGTCGATCAGGCTCTCCAAGCTCCCAGATGAACTGAAATCGGAAGAGATTTATAGATTGATAAGCAACTCGTTAGGGTGTTACATCTAGAGTGAGCAAATATCGGACAATGGGAGGCTTGCGGTTGGGGTTAGGATCTATATCTAGATTAACCTAAGCCATCCAATTCAACTTTCACTTAGAATTTATTCTACCTTGGGGGTTTGGATGTAGAGAATTGAATTTGAGGGCTTGTGGTGCAGGAGCACTCATAGGTTGCCATAGTTTGTCTAGAAGGTCATGTTTTGGCAATTTGTTTAGGCCAAATTATCATCTATTCATATTCATTTATGGTTGTGCCTTATTGGAATTTTTGATTGGGTGTTTATCATCTGATGAAGGTCATGTTGACCATTGGATAGGCTTAAGGTTTTTGCACAAGTGAGGTTTTGACCTTTTAGACCTTTTAGGAGTTTCTTTTCAATTTCTTGAAAAAAAGCTCAATGGAGGCTACAAGCGGCCAAGAAGAGCCCAAGGAAGAGGATAACTGAATTGGTGACCTATTTATGGGATGCCTCGGCATTGGAGTGAGGTTGGAATCATTTTGTTATGTTTTGAAGTTTTGTGAATTCAAGAAAAGCAATTGTGTTTGAGAGTGAATTTTCTGATTTTTGCATTGAAGTGAGGTTTTAATGGATTGATCATGGCACTGTAAATTGTGTAGGAGGTAGATTAATTATTCTTCAAGCATTTTGTGGCATTAGTTAGCTTCTTTATTCAATTTCAAGCATTGTTTGTAAATAGTTTTGATTTCATACTGTTGCTAGTCTAAACCAGGCAGTTTGTAAGTATGGGGTATTAGTTCACTTTCCCACCGTATAAATTGTACAGCCCTTTGGGAACAGTGACTAGACTCCATGGATGTACATATATTAGGGTTTAGGGCTTTTGAAATCACAGGAGTTGTTGTGGAAGTCTTACCCTAGGTGAGCCACGAAGTGCCCGGCTAGGAAAGACCTTAGTGAAAAGCACTTAATTTGCAAGGGTGTCAATTTCCTGAAAAATTACCTTTTGAAGAAGGTAGGTATGAGTCTTTCCAAGACATGTTAAATAGGAAGAAACTCCATCAATCCATCTGGTGAGGGAAGGACTTGACATTTTGCAGTAAGCTAGGAAAGGGCTTAAAAACCCTAGTATTGCTCATTTTCAGATTAGGGCTTTGTACAACCAGTTGTGGCCCAAGACCCCAAAAATCCTTAAGAGGTGGGAATATGAACCAAGAATCCCAAGAAAAGATTGGGATGTTCTTTGGAAAGTATTGGAAACAAACCTAATTTCTCAGAGAAGGAGACTTAATAGGGCTAATAGGGTTAGTAGCCTTCTAGGCCTAATAGAATGGATTGGTGAAAGCAACCTGCAGATGGAGCTAGGTGGACCCCTGTTACACTTAGTAGGATGGATAGATGACTGTGGAAGAACCTCCACACCCCTCTAAAACCATATTCAATAATTCAAAGGATTAGTAGCCTTTAGGGTGGATTAAGGGCTAAGGCAAGTGTTACAAGAATGCACCAAGTCTTGAATTGGTCGAAGGACCTATGTTGATAGTTGGGTTGGCAACAAGTAATCAGGGGACCCTAAGAAGGAAGAGGTCCTATAGGTTACAAGTGGTGGAGTGAGACACCCTAGAGGTCTTCCTAGCAAGACCCAGAGCATGAATCAATGATTGATTCATCCAACCTCCCTATCAGCTTGCTAATCAAACGTTTTAAATGTGGTATGTTAGGGAACATGGCAAAGTCTTTTAAAGAGTTGGGGCTATTTATAATGCAAGAACATAATGGTGATTCCCCTTAGCGGTAAGCAGCGGAAAAAACTACAATAACAAGGAGCTGATTGAGGATTGTAGGGAAGCTTAGAATCCAAATTTAGGGAATGATAGGCACTCCCAACCACGGGTTCCTGACACCAAAATAGGAATGGACGGTTTGAGTAAAATTGAACTTGCTCCTAGGCCTATTCAAGTTGTGCCCCATGTTGAGTCCCCATCGAATGCTAATAAATCTCCCATTACTTGGGAAGAGAGCAAGATTTTGAATAGCACTGATAAAGCGTGTCAAACACCTAAAGTAGTCAAGGAAACATGAACTAAACAACAAGATTGTACAACCACTAAGGGTATTATAGAAAAGGCTGATGATGTGGTTGAAACTTGAAAGTATGTCAGATGACAAAGAAAATGGATTGAGCATAGCAACAAGGAGAACAAAAATGTTTGGTGGCAAGCTGAATCTTTCTACTGATGCGGGTGGATCCAATGGCAAGGGGAGAAAAATTGATGCACACAAAGCTAAGGTCAAGGCTTTGGAGCATTTAGAGAATGGTTCTCAAATTTTGATGAGAATGTTTGTTACATCTGGAGGTGAGCACCTACCTACAGCAAGGAATCAATAAAGTTGCCCACCTAGAATATCAAGGGTCTCAATGGCCCTAAGAAATGTCAGTACCTAAAATGGCTCATTAAGATTGAAGTGCCTAACATGGTGTTTATTCAGGAAACTAAGGTGGAGGAAGTAAAATTTAGTGAGATGATGCACAAGATCTGGAAGAGTGGGGATAGTGTGGCCCAATGCGCTACTAGCACTGTCGGGGGGTTGACCATAATATGAAACAAGAATGTTATATGTGGATGTGTCGTTGAGGCCACTCCATTTTGCATCTCTCTAAAATGAATGGATGTGAGGAATGGTGGTCAATGGTTGGCTTCAAATGTGTATGGGCCTAACTCGAAGTCAAAGCATGTGGTGGTTTGGGACTATCTTCACACCCTCTGGTCGTTCCATGCCCTCAAAAATTGGGTGGTTGGGGGGATTTTAACGACATTTCATCCTCGAAAGACAAACATGAAGGTAGACTACTTGGCAGCTAGGGTTCCATTAATTTTAGGAGATGGTGTGATGAGCTTTCTTTGGTCGATGTCAAGCCTAAATCAGGTCAGTTCACATGGAATAACAAGTGACTGCTCGACGATAATAATCAATGCAGACTGGACAGATTCTTCCTTAACCTTTATTGGTTGTTGGATTTGGGTGAGTTATCCTCAAAGGTTTTACAATTTGGGGGATTCGATCACTATCCCATCTCTTTATCCTTAACTCATCCAACAAGCCAAAAGACATCCCTTTCAAGATGGAAGCATTTTGATACAAACACCCTGATTTTGACAATTTGGTCGGTGGTTGGTGGAACACTATGGTTAGGGGATGTAAGAGGTATATAAAAACAAAGAAATTGCAGGAAGTGAAAAAGAGGGCCAGGGGTTGGAATAAGGAAGCCATGGGAAACCTATTTGTCAACAAGAGCAAATTTAAAGGCGAATTGAAAGAAACTGGTTGTGCTATATCCAATTTTGGATACACGCTAGATATCAGGGAGGAGATAAAGTTGTTGAAAGATTATGATAGATTGCTCAAAATGGAAGAGATCTTTTGGATACAAAATTCAAGGGTCAAATGGATTAAGGAGATAGAAAACACTAGTTTTTTTAACTATCCACCAAAATCAAGAGGCAACACAACAAGATCATGAGTATTTAATTCAAAGAACATTTTGCTTGAGGATATTGAAGCCATCAGACTTGAAGATTTCAAATACTTTCAAGAGCTCTTGGGCCCCCCAATTTATATTGATCCCCAATCGCAAGAGGAAATGTTAGATGGCATCCCAAAATTAATAATAGATCCTCAAAACATTGGCCTCTTGTCCCCCTTCACCAAGGAGGAGATTAAGAATGTTGCTTTTTAATTAGGCATCAGGATGGCTCCTAGCTCAGATGGCTTCTAGGTAGAACTTTTTCAAAGATATTGGGACCTTATGGAAGAAGATGTTTGGTGGGCTACAAAAGAGTGCAAGCTAAGAAGAGCAGCCTTGAAGTCCTAGAATGTGACCTTCTTAGCCTTGATTCCCAAGGTTAAGGACCCTCACGCCTTCAATCAATTTAAGCCTATTCCTTTGTGTAATGTAATATACAAACTAATTTTCAAGGCCATGGCCTCCAAGCTGAGGGGGTGTTTGAATAGCATTATTTCTAAAGAACAAAGTGGGTTCCTAAAGTACAAGAAGATTATTGATGGTATTATCACCCCTCATGAGGCTATCCATTCAGTCCAAAGCAAAAACAAAGATGGGATGATCATTAAATTGGATATGAATAAATCTTATAATAGGGTTCCTTAGGACTTCCTGACTAAGGTCATGAGGAAATTTGGTTTTAGTGAATCTTGGTGCCAATGGGTTTATAGTTGTATTTCTACATCTACCTTTGTTGTCCTAGTGAACGGTGTTCCTATGGATTTTTCCAGTGCCAAGCAGGGTTTACATCAAGGGGATCCTTTGTCTCCTTTCCTATTCTTAATTGTTACAGAAGTTTTGGGTAGAAACCTAAAGGAGCTAAGGAATGACAACCTAGAGGGCTTACAAATATTTGGTGGTATTGGTAATGTTTCCCACTTACAATTTATTGATGACACTCTTCTTCTTGGGGATGCAAAGGCCAAGGAGGCTGGTATTTTAAGGTGTTGAGAAAATATGAGGCAGATTTCGGGAAAAAGTGAATATATTCAAATCTAGAATCTACTTTTTTAAATGACGGATGTTTAGAAATATTGGAGATTCAACATATTTTGGGTTTTGAAATTGATGTCCTTCCAAGTAAGTACTTGGAGATGCCATTGACAAGTAACTGAACATCTGAGAGAGAATGGAGTCATGTCATTAACAGGGTTCAAGCAATATTGGCATCATGGAAAGGCTTGCAGTGGCTTTCTTTGGCTAGTAGAATCACTCTCATCAAGTCTTCTTTGATGGTTGTACCGGTTTATACTATGTCAGTTTTTCAAATTCCCAACAAGGTTTCCTAGTATTTGGAGGAGGTTAATATAATTTTCTTATGGAGGGACTGCAAAGAATTGTTCAAGTATAATTTGGTTAAATGGGATGAGGTATGCAGGCTAGTCTCGTAGGGTGGGTTAGGCATTAGAAGATGTAAATATATGAACATGGCATTGGGTATGAAATTGGTTTGGAGGATCTATAGTGAGGAGAACAAAATTTGGAGCAAGATTCTATAGGCCAAGTATTTGCAATGCAATGTGGATAATTTGTTCTCCTGTGAGCTCCCTAGAAGCTCTAGCATTTGGAATTTTCTTAGGTATTGTTGTCATTTTATCAGTATTGATATGATTTGGAAGCTGGGTAGAGGGGAAAAAAATGGGTTTTGGAGGGATAGTTGGTTGGAGGATAAAGCTCTTATTGATCATCCTCTTCACATTCCCTTGATGATACACTTTAAAGGTGTTGAGGGCATATGGGTGAAGGATTACATCATGGGTAACCCCCCTTCAAATCTTGGAAGAAGTTGGAAACTCATGTTGAGGAGATAAGGCATGTTTGTGACAAGCTATAGGTGAAACTAGAGAAATGGCCTCTGACGAGTGAAGTCCAAGATGACAAATTAGTTTGGAAAAGACATGGTAGTGGTGTGGTGATGGTCAAAGGTGCCTTCTTCACTTATTGCTTTAAGGCTCCGACCACAGGCAATTCCAAAATATGGAATAAATATTGCATTTTGAAAATGAATGCCTTTTTGTGGATTATGTGGAAGAAGAGAGCTTTGACATGGGATAGACTTTAGTGGATGGGCATGGTTGGCCCATCTCATTGTGTCATGTGCAAAGCTCATGAGGAATGCAATAGTCATCTTTTTGCTCACTGCGAAGTGGCTTGGAAATTTTGGAATTGCTTTTGGGAAAAATGGGGTCTTCATATGGTTATTCCTAAGGATGTGGTTGGTCTATTGGAGTCTTGGTTGTTGAAGGTAGTGAGTCCAAGTCTTTAATTTATATGGAGTGTGGTGCCTGTTGTCATAGTGTGGAATATCTGGATGGAGAGAAATCGTAAGATTTTTAGAGATGAATAATGGTCGATCGATAGGTTGTGGGATAGAGTGGTTGGCACAATTGAAGAGCTAGGGGAAACTCATAGGATAGATAGTTGAGCCTTGGATGTTGTTGAGGCTAATTGGGATAATGCTTGGCCCAACTTTAGAGGGATGGTTCAAGCCCTGGTGCTCATTCCAAGAATGAAGAAGAAGCCTAGGTGGGTGGTTCCTAAGCAAGGGTGGATCAAGTTGAACTTTAATGGTGCCACCAAAGGAAACCCAAAAAAGTCGATGGAGGTTGCATCTTCAGGGATGCTTCGAACAAATTAATTTTGGTATATGCTTTGGATCTAGGTAGTGACACTAATAATCAGGCTGAAACCAGAGCTATGTTGTGAGGCCTATTGATAGCCAAGGATAAAGGTTAGCAAAAATTGTGGATTGAAGGCGACTCCAAGCTAGTCATCAGGGCTCTAAGAGGGGGTGAAGTACACAACTGGAGATTGAGGATGATTGTAGAATCAGCTAAAATCTATCTAAGTGAATTGGAGGGGGTGTTTATTGGTCATATTGGCAAACTTGGTAACCAAGTTGTTGATTGGACTGTGAACAAAGGAATTGATCTTAGACACAAGACTGGCCTTTACAGTAAAGTTTGGTCGAACAACATCCCAATCAATGCTTCTTTGTTGGTCTTGAAAGATAGGAACGACTTAGTGTCTACTGTCAAGGTCAAAGGGGCGTCATTATAATGTTTTCCTGTTGTTTTTGTATCTTCCTCTATGGATTTTTTATTTGAGTTGACCACTCTTGATCTAGCTAGTTGCAATCGTTGTTTTTATGCTCTCAAAATGTTTGGATTTTGGGAAGTCTCCCTCTTATTTTATTTTTCGAGTTCCTCGTCCTTTTAAAACTTGGTTTCTTATATCAAAAAAAATCTTTAAATAATTACTTAAACATAAATCATTAACATTGATATCTAGGGCACATAGTTTTTGATAACATTTTATTAAATATTTTATTTAAGTTATTATTTTTAATTTGTTATTAATTTTAATTTAGATAGATAACTCAATTTTTTTGTATATATCCAAAAAATTAATAAGGACATCAATATGGAGGGTAGTCATATTTTTCTAATTTATTTTATATTATTTGTTATTTTTCATTTGTGTTAAACATAGGTCTTTGTGTTTGGTAAAAATTTCATATTGATTAGAAAATTAAAAAATAAATAGAATATTGTGTCAAAAGATATGCTTTGCGAAAAGACTTTATGATCTGCAAAAATCATCAAGCAACCTAAGAATAAGATTTGTGAACCTGCAAACCATTCTAAAACCCTCCCGCAACATTAGAAAGAAAAAAGATACCATACTTATTTTTATTTTTATACTTCAAATGTATTTCTTTTGCAGGAACGAGTAATCTTTTATTTGATACTAACAATTACAGGGTGTATATGCATCTAATGTATATATCTTGTTTGAATAATCATGAAAATAACTTTGAGAATAAAAAAATATTATTCATAATGGAAAAGCAAGACCCACACAGAATACAGAAAAGATAGGGTTATAAAGAAACAACAAATCTATGTGAATCAACATAACACTGAAGTATCAAACAATAGATTTATTTGATGAAGTTGACGAATATTTGGCAATTTTAAAAGACATGTTTGTCATCTACAAATTCATAGGCCCCAAGTTTGAAAGAAGCAAGATTAAGAAATGGATTACAAAAACTTGGAAAAATCGAGAGATAATTAAATTTCTTCCAAAAGGGTTTTTTTGTTGCAATATTTGTTTCAGAAGAAGAAAGGGAGAAAGTTATAAAGGGGGACTATGAGAGATGGAAGGCCATCCCCTATATATGCAAAAATGACATCAAAATTTTAATCCCCTCAAAATGGATCCATATGATAGACCTATCTAGATTCAACTATACAAGAATTCTAGTCAGAAGAATGTATGGAGAAAATTGGTTGCTTTTTAGGGACATTGATGGATATTGATGCAAAAAATTTTGAAGGGGACTAATGTTTATATGTCTGAATCCATATAGCAACAATTAAGAAAATACCAAAGGAGATACTTCTATGTGTGAGAGGCAAACACTGGAAACAAGGGTTGGATATTAAGGAAGTTAATAGGAAGAAAGTATCAAACAAGCACCCTACCCTATACCAATCATGTACCTATGATATAGTGAAATGGATGTAAACAATGACAAAAAGAAAAATAGTTATTACCACACAAAAATTTGATGACCTAAGTGTTGTGCTCCAAGTGATGGCTAAAGTGAATGTAGTTGCCCAATTCTATAGCATAACCTTATTCCATCTAATTTTCTTTCTTGAAAATATCTTGTGACTAGGGTAATTTATAGATTTTGGATCATTTTTTATAAGATAAGCAACATTTATAGGGAACTATACCCATACACAAAAGGCTCCAAGGGCAAAGAGTTTAAAAGAAAAAGAAAACTAGGGTCACAAGCCATAAATAGACCAGTGGCAATAAACAAACAACAAAATTACAATAGAGTAATATTCATAATTAAAACTAATAACAAAAAAGATACCCTACTTGGGAAAGTTTTCCTATTCCTCCATGAGAAACTTGGAGGCATCCTACTTCTATTGGCTCAAGTTGGGATTCATTTTCTTGGCATGCTTCTTTATCTTGTCTTGTAGCACCAAGCCTAGGGTCACAACAGAGTGGTGTATGACATTGAGGGTGAAATAAGAAAGGTTGGTTAGATGGATGAGACTAGATTTTGTGAGATGTATGGTTAGAATTGATCCTTATGTATAGAAAAATGAGAAGATGATAAGTTTCATCATGTAAAATGGGTGCACAATATTAGGGAAAGTGTTGAGGAGAGATGGGGGGTGGAGATTTGATAAAATCTTGATGAAGTATGGAGATTGAAAAAGGTTCTTTGTAGATTCATTTGCAAGATTTGTGATCCTTGTGCAAGATTGATCTTGATTATTTTCATCAAAGTGGTGGAGCAATGTGCAAATTATTGATTAGTTAACTAAACCTAATTTGTTTATTCAACTAATGATGAGGGGGATTTTAGAGGATTAACTAAATATCAAGTGTATTTATTTAATTTATGAGAGAATCTTTAGTAAATGATTGACTTAAATAAATTTAATTTATTCAATTAAAATTAAAACTTTAGAAGAAAGGTCAAACACGTTGTTCTACTACAAAAATGGTCATGCAATATTTTATAAACATTTTGGATATAAACAAAACCAAATATTTATGGACATGGATGATAGTCCAGAGTTTTTAGTTACCATTATTTTCTTAAAGAAATAAATAGTAATTGATTTAGCAATTTTGTATGAATAGAGATTCTACTAACATTGGAGGGTGTATATTGCACAATACTATTAATTGATGTTGTTATTTTTTAGTTTTATGCTTAGTTATTGATTGATTTTTTCAATCAAAATTAGTGAGGGTGTCACTAGTAATATTTGGAGGGCTTAAGAGGTATGGTGAAGAATTGGTAAAGTACATAGATAATGAGGGAGTAGTGGATGTTTCTAACTATTTTTTAACCACTCAATCATGTGTTTTCCCAAGCCTTTTGCATTGAATTAATCAATGTATTCCTAAACCAAACTACTCAACAGGTGATTTAACAAAAAAGGAGCATTTGTCCATGAAGGTGAAAATATTTTATGGTGCCACTATTTGAACAACATGCTTGCCATCTAATGCGTGGTTTGATTTAAGAACGATTCCCACTATTAATTGTGTTCATCACTGAACAATTGATTTTAAAAATATGCTTCCAAAATTTTGTCACCTGCTTGGTGGTATGTATATCCTTGCCTTCTTGTTAATGCTTATTTCTCAATACAACTTGTTGTCACCATAATTTTTTTTTATCTACAAACTTGAGTTTGGAAGTATAATTCTTAATTGTCAACTCTCTTTTGTGACATTGTAGCAACAAATATCCTGTTTGGACTTTTCAAAACTTTTCTTCACTAACACACTACAACTAATTTAATTCCTAAAGTAAGTGGTAGGATTCATAACCAGAAGTTATAGCCATGAGACTAAAGTCTAAGAAACTGGCAAGTGATCACAACATACATGACCATAGACATGACACATAAGGTCAAAGACTGACATGTGAAAACTAAGATAAATAACTTTAAGTGTGACCTACTACTAGATGACTATATTTATACTAATATATCTAATAGTTTATTTTGGGCTTCATTCTAGTTTAGTAAAGATTTGACATTTTATTCTTGATTTTTAGTTGTTTGGTTTTAAGTTCTATAGACCTTTCTTGTATTAAGAATAATCGGTTCATGTAACTTAGGAATTATTCAAACAAGACTTTGCTTTGTTATTCTCATAGGATCCTAGATTTGTCAAGTTCTAGAAAAACAAGAGAATTTTTTTTTTGCATAGTGATGGAAATATGATTTGTTGTCAAACATGATTGTCACAAAAAATAATGTTTTCAATAGGATTTTCATATTTATTCTTTGTGAGATGGATGTCATATTCAAAAAATTACTTTAACTTCCTAATGTGGGTGGAAAGAGGTAAACGATAACTTTAAATTGCAAGACACTATCTAATGGAGGAATTTCTAGTGTCTTATCAAATCATATTTTGTCAATGCTCTTTACTTACTAAATCAGATGGCTAACAATCAAATTCATTCACACCTTAATGCTAAGGGTGTTCATTTTCTTTCTTCTTACAACTTTTTGAATTGTTTCCAAAAGTTCTTAAATGTGAGAATCATTGTAATGAAGTATAGAATAGTTAACAAACTACTAATAACATATAATTATTCATAATTCATTTTACAGCATACATAAACCTTGCAATTATAGAAAAATAGATTACAACGTGATCTAAATATATAGAATTTGTAGACACCCAAATTTAGACACTTAATTTATCCAAATTTATCCCCTTTCATCTAAGCATCCCCTTATTTGCATTAATTAAATAATATCACTATTAGTTAATTAATATCCTCTAAAGTTCTTCTAATCCCTAAGGTATTTAATTAATAAATAAATACCTTATCTCTTTAATCCTCCTTTTCATCAAATGAATTAAATAAATATGGCATTTATTTAATTCCTCACATGTCACATCCCTTTCTTAATCCTAAATATTCTCCTAATCTCATCATTAGGGATGTGCACATGTCTAATCCTTGATTAAGATGTGTTACATCCTCCAACTTTTGCAAGTTGGCCTCTAATCTTCTTAGCCACCTCTAATCCTTCATTAACTAGCCTAATCAACCTCTCAAAGAATTTTTAATTCTTTTTATCTTTCCAAGGAATATTAAATTCATTTTTCTCTTCCCCATGTGATCTTTGACTTGTCACATCAAACCACATGTGAACTCTTCCTAATCTCCCACTTGCCTCTAATATGTCATTAATTTGTCTAATCAGGTACTTGCACAACCTTAATCACTTAATTAGGTCAACCTAATCTCCATGTTAATTATGGAATGTGTCCTAAGTCAACCCTATTAAATGTTTTCTCTTTTTGAAGAAGGCACCCCTTTCCCCATGTGAATTTTTAATTCAGATTTAATCCCCCAATGCATTTGAAAGAATTTTAAATTCTTTCTCTCATTCCCATGTGGATATTTGAAGAATTTTTAATTCCTCAGATGTCCTCTCACCCACATGGGGACAAGGAACTCCTTTATGATGAGATCTTGTCCAAATCCCAAGGTATTATATAGTACCTTCATGTCATGTCCACATCATCTTTCTCAAGCCACTTCACATGCCACATGTCAAGATTTTGTGAGTTCTCAACTCACCATAGCCCTACATCTTGGCCATGTTGGTTTAATCTCAACCATCCATTTCCCTAGAGAATTCAAAATTATCTATAAATACCCCCTCTTTTCTCTCATTTTAGGAGGAGATCATTATGCTAGCTAAACTCTTGCAAATTTTTCATTTGAGCCATACTTAGCCAAAATACTTGCATTTGCATCCATTTTCACCTATTTTCCATCCATTTTGCATCCCACACTTGCATCTTTTTCCATCAAAGGACCATACAACATCGAAGATCAAGGGCCAACCAAAGGATCAATTCAAAACAAGGTGAATCAACTCCATTTGTTATCTTTACTTTGTTTTTTAATCCAACTAGGCTAATCTTGAGGTGTAGGGTGTTTACAGTTGTTGTTTGCACTCTTTTGTTTGCTGCTTGTTTTCTAACGTATATTTTCACCCGCTCATAGAATCAATTGAATATAACATTATATGTCAAACATATAGAACAATATTATTAAATATATGATGTTATATTTGAGAAATGTTCAATATATGGATTTTCCATTGTATATATGTGTGAGAAAAAAATATAATGAGGGGATGTGCTTTTGTTGGTCCCTCCCTACATCACTCCTACCAATATCATGAGCTCTTATTCAAGAGTGGAAACAATGAGAACTCTCCCACAAAACATTTATGGAACCATTTAACCTCCTCACATAATGTGATAAATTGTGTTTGTTACTCACAAATGGTGGTTTGCATGTTATTTAGTTGTCACATCAAATGTGTAACAAAGGCATCATTTTATGGTATAATTATGGCTCTATATGCCTTCTATAAATATGTGCATTGACACATCAATATGTAGAATAGATTTATTCTCTTACATGAGACAATGTTATTCCCAAACATCTTAAATATGAGTTTACGAGTTTTGAAAGTACTTGAATAACTCAACAAGTGATCATTTTGTCTATCTCATTCAAAGGGCTCTAGTAGAATCCTATGGGAAAAGTATAGGTTAATTGTTGTTATCATAAAAGTGTTTATGGGCTGCTAAAAAACATGTGTATAAAATTTCCTTTTGATTTCCAATTACCATTGGATTTTAGATTTTTCAAATTTGTAAGTTCAAATCATACTGATTCACCATTCATATACAAAAACTATGCGTGAAATCCAAAATTTAAATATAAATTAACTCTAAACTAATCTTAATCTAAGCAATCTGATAAAAAAAAAAAAATTAAAAGGTGAGCAAGAAAAAAGGGAGGATGAGTCTATAAATCTTATCCTTCAAACTTTACTTGGTAAGCAAACAAGTCCAATTCATAACCACTCCTTTTCTTGACTTAATAACTCATAAACAATAAGAAAGTGTATCTTACAAGAAAATGAAAAGCGTGAAAGAAATAGTTAGAAACTACCTTATCTTAAGTGCATGTTCCAAATACCAAACTCATAGTCATTGTGCATGAGATATATATTTTGTATTTAAGGCTCCACAAAAATATTTAGGTTTATCACACAAAATAATTTGTCACTAGAAAACCCTCAATGATATGAAAGACCTTTCAAATTCATCACATACTCATGAATTTTATGTATAAAGTACAAAATAATAAAATCCATTGGTTGGAAACCTAGCAAAAATAAACAAGAATATAAAAAGGAAGTCATATTATAGTAATAAATAAATAAATGTTTTAGTTTCTAAGATAAAATACATGGAAAACCAAAACTCATGTAGGGAACAAAAACAATTTTTTCCTCAAAGAAATATTACAATTAAAAGACTAGGAATTATACAGTTTACTTTTTGAAATTACAATTCTAATTTGATTTGAAATATTCAACTTGTGTTCTTTCAAGAATACCCAATTCATGTGAATCTAATGACAATATTTAATGAATAGGTCACATCTTCAATAACACCTTTACAATAACAAGAACCTTTCTTTGATCATTTTCTACTTTCACAAAAAAACTAATCACTTTCCATTTCCATACTTATAATGACTACATTGACTACGGAAACCCTTATAAACACATAAAAATAAAAAGAAAATAAAAAATCTTATTAGCTAAGATATCATTTTACATAGTTAAATAACTCACTCGTCATGTTAATATTTTATAAAACAGGGTAAATTATTGTAAATAAAAGCTTGTTAACCCAATATGCAAATCTAAAATTATGATTATACCATTGTTTGATTAACTATAATTAGATACGTGAAAGTGTAAATCAACAAAACATGATATTCAAACATTGACACTAGACATGGATGTGGAGAAATCCCTTTGGAAAAAACTCCAACACCAAAGAGAGCACTAGTAATGTGTTAATGCAAATAATGTGTAACATCAATACAACAACTTTGTTCTCAACCTAATAATGTTTTGGTAGCACCTTTGTACTTGTAAAAACTCATAAAACTTCCATATGATGTATACAAATTTTAGAGAAGAGTTGAGAGTAATTCATAAGTGGATTATTGAAGCTAAGAATACCCATTAACACAATATACCAAAAAATCAACACCCCCATGAAAAAATCAATCAATGTACACCATGAACAAAGCCAATAATTACATCTTTGACCCATGTAAAGAGTGGACACATATCCCTTGTTGAAAACAAGATGAAACTAAGTTGCAATATTAACTTATGTATATGAATTCAAATTTAAAAATAAGATTACCAAATCAGATTAGATGTATGTGATTGCATATTTACCATAATAGAAAAATCGGCAAACAAATATGACATCGAATTTACATGGAGAAACCCTTTCGAGAAAAAACTCCACACGAGAGAAGAGTGCAAGTATATTATTTATCTTCACAAGAGAGATACACCACAATACACTTCCTTGCTGATCTCCTACAAGTCAAGATGCTTCCATACACCTACAAATGACATAAGATGAAACAACCATCTCATGGATTCAATTTATAGAACATGTGGGAGGAAAAACCACAATGGTACATCGTAAAAAGAGGTACCAAAACCAATTGAAAAAACCCACACCCCTTCCTTGGAAGACCAAGGGTTATGATAATAAATTAATTAATATACATAAGGATCCAATATGGGTGCCTAATCCATAGCCTCATTTAGGATGTTCTAGTGATTGTTCAACTTCCAAATGGAACACCAATGGACACATGTTTTCTTCCAAAGTTGGGCGCCCCACTCAAGACCTTTCACATTCTTAATGTGGATGCCTAGGAGGAATAATTTGTCCTCTAGTGATGTGTAACCTCCACCAACATTAAATTTCCTCTTGAAAATATAATAACAATATGTCAATATTAAATAAATTTCTCTCATGTCCCCTAGGACACTTTCCAAGAAACATGGAGACATAAAAATGAGATAGGTTTACAAGGTAAATGTAACCTAACCTAAAATCCCCAAAATTATCACTTCATTTATAATCACGACACATTATGGACCCTACTTGACATGCAAAGATCCTTCATTATCTCTCTTGTTGCCTAGAAATGGGAGATTGGTGAAAATGAAGTCAACTTGTAACTATCACCATCATTCTCCACCTCCCTGCCTAATGCCATTAAACTAATATTTTAAGTTACAATTTGAGAAATAATAAAATATTAATATCTCTCATTACCTACATCATGAACATCTAATTACCCATTCCAAGATATTTGGAAATACAAACTTAGTTCATTAGGACTGTAATTAAATATCACATGTTCCTAATCTAATGTTATTAAAACTAAGATTCAAACATT
This sequence comes from Sequoia sempervirens, assembly GCA_007258455.2. Lineage (NCBI taxonomy): Eukaryota > Viridiplantae > Streptophyta > Pinopsida > Cupressales > Cupressaceae > Sequoia > Sequoia sempervirens. Next base: position 181,703 of record VDFB02090873.1, read on the forward strand.
AAATTCACATGAGAAAGGATTTTTTTTTAGCTAGAATAGGTTTTTAGATTCTTTGTGTAGTTTTAAAGTTGTGGCAAAGTTTTAGATTTTTCATGTAGTTTTATAGCTAAGAGAGTTTTGGACTTCTCATGAAATTTTGCAACTACCAAGGAGTTTCAATTTTTTAATACAATTGTTTAGTTTATACTATAGGAATGCAATAAAAGTTTTATTTTCCCTTAATACTAAGTTAAAACAAATTTAGAGTTTTGAAATAGGTGTGAAATAATGATGCGGCTATGAAGAAAGTTTGAATATCTTCTAAAGTCCAAACCAATAGACTTTTAGATCAATAATGAAGGTACACAATAGTTGCATAACTACAATGAAAGTAAGAATATCCACCAAAGGAATTTGTTCACTTCATACTTATTTTTTTATTTTTTGACTCACTTTAGAACCTACTTGCCTTAAAGCCCTCTTGTGTGGGAGAATTTTTTTCAAAAGCCATAAATTTTGACTTGCGAAGCCATTTAAGCCCGTTTTATTTAAAAGAAGGTCTTCAAGAGAACCACATTGTGGTGGTCTCATCTTGCATAGGTTTGAAGCAATTTATATATTTTTTAGGCTTGAATTCCACCATCTAAGGTCTTAAAACTATATTTTAATGTTAGTTTTTGATATTTTGATATTCTGCCTTCATAATCATTTTAGCAAGATTGAACTTGGGTTGCAAGTCACTCTCAAGAATCAATTAAATGTGTAGAAGGTAAGGAATACTTATTAGGCCATTTGGTGTTTAAATACATTTTTTTTAAAAAAAATTATTACCAAATTTAGCACTTTTAGTTACTATATAGGGTTTTTAGCTTTTGTTGGATTTGGTTGTGTTTATGGTGAAAATCTTGTCATGCCCATATGATCTACGTGCTTGCTCCTTGACTACATACATATTTACAATACAAAAATAAGACAATATCTATTAATGGCAAATCACACTTATCATACTTAGATCTCTAGTCTTTCAATCTAAATTGATTGATACTTACTATAGCGGTGACATCTATAGAGTCCCTTCTAATGCCTAATTAACTTGGTGGCAATCACTCAATTCAAGGGAAAACCTAGCTGAACATTCCACTTGACATTGAAAAGACTTTCATTAGATTATTGACTAGGGCTAGTAAGCTTGTGATGGTACTGGCATTGTATGTGCTTTCAAAGACCTATGGTTACTTAAATTATCCTAGTGAAAGTATCATACTTGCTGGAAAATCATAAAAACACATAACAATGAAAGAAGTAAAGTTGGTGCTTTGGCTATGGGTACCTACAACTTAATCTGTGACTGAACTATTGTTAATAGATAAAATGTTGAAACTAACTGGAAACTGATAATTGAACCTATTCTACACTTTAGAGTACTACAAGTTAAATGAATGCAATCATGAACATGAACAACAATTATGGATAACTTGATATGATAATCTATATTAACTAATTATGCAATTATGAAGTAACTATTAACATAAATAAAGAAACTATAAATATAGTGAAGGGTAGTACCTAAGTGGCCCTTGCTCGGGTGGTTGTCTCCACTAAACTAAACCAAATATAAATCCTCATATTTAACTCAATCATGTCAACTCAAGATCATTCATTGCACATTCCAGAATATCACATGAAATATTTCTCAAAGATTGTATTTAGAAAAACCATGTTTGAACAATCAACATGTCTTTGTAATAACAACTGAAAAGTGTTTGGTAACCAAATCCATAATTGAAAGATTAATCAACTCCTATTCTAAATACTCAACCACCAGCTATATACATACGCGAGGGAGTTTATTTAGAACACAACTCTAAACTGAAATCATTAATTATAACTCTCCTAGATATTAGAGCGTAATTAAGATTTAGCTATCTTAATTGCAACTGAAAAGAAATAAGAATCCAAATAGGATTATAACTCTACAATAACAAAACTAGAACATGGAACATAGAATAGGTTATGCCAAAATCCTAATGATAGTAGGGTTCTACTTCTTCAATGCATTTATTGTTTGTCATAATGATGCATGATTGTCTCCATTAGGTGTCTTTGTGTTGTATTTATTATGTTTAATGTATTCAAGAACATCCTTTGATTCACTATCCAGGAACTCCTTCAACTGTGGGTTGCATTCTATAGTTGTTCTGGGCTACAATGTCTTCTCAGGCTGTAAGGGGTTAGTTCATAAAACACATACACAATACTAACTACCATGATTAAACACATATATCAATCATAATTCAGACATATTCACATACAAATCAAGCAATACCATCATATCATAACTGCATTTCCATATACTTTAACCAAGTTCAAGGTCTACATAATAGACATAAAAGATGGCATACTGTAGGAATAATTGTCTTAGGAATATCTTATAAGCAGTATAAAGATAACAAAAAACTAGCTAATAAATGGGCTCATCAACATCTAGAGTGCCTTGAGGATCAACTTGCCTACATTGGGTATGGTGATTGGATAATTTAGCATTTAAAATGATGACGTAACCTCTTGTGCCCACCATGAATTATAATTTGGAGAAATCAACACATCATTTACATCAACCACCTCAATGGAGACATTACCTGATCATTGTTGGTATCTATATGCTTTGTGATGGTTGGATACATCCTCTCTCTTGTAGGTATGGGGATCTTAGGTTTCATTTATAGAACACTAGCTTGGGGGCATGGTCTAACAAAGTCCAAACTATTTCAACACACGTTTGTACAAAAATAAGTCCATAGTTATGTTATCTACCAAAGACCATTTTATGCAACCTAATTGAACCAATTATCATCATCTATGACTAGCCATCTATACACCTTCCATATCACATATCTTATGGGTCCTAATCTCCTACCACTCACATGCTTTGTGGTGTCCTATAAGGACACTAATGTTATACATAGTATAGTTGGATGGTAATCTTAGGGGCACACCACTTTATGATGCTCATATACCCAACACTATAAAATGAGGACCCTTGGAGATTCATGGTCCCCTTATCAAAAAAGTTATGCAAATCATCACACAACAAGGCTAAGAGGAAATTAGCCCAACAAAATTTTAATTTTCTACTCTTGTATCTACTTGCATAGATTTATCAATTCATGTGTACTAGTAGAGCATTGACTATTTGGGACAATGAAGAGACCAATTATTAACAATATCCACTTGTGCCCATCAAAAACACATTAAGCATAATCATAATCTTTGTGAATGTTACCCCACCATGATGACATCATATGCAACCTTTGCACCACTGATACAATTCTTAGTCCTTCTATTGTGTGGTGTCACAATCATCCACTCACTTCCCACAAATGGGTAGACATAGGATCCTCTATGCTATCATCTCAATAGTGGCAAGTGGCATGTGATGGTATGTGAGTCCCACCTCTTGGATAATGTATTCAACATCTATGCCAAAATATAATGTGAGAATTTAAACAACCATATCCTTGAGCCCCATGACCTCTAATGATTCCCACTCATCATCTTTGAGACTGTAATGGCATGAATTTGTACCCCTTGAAAATTCCACATTGTATTACCCCTACCTTAGAGAATTAAATTTTATGATGCAATTTCTACACCTTCTAGCTTTCCCTATCCACTTGGCAACTCATTTGTGTGTTTGGTGGAATATTTTTTGTCGGGGACGCTAGTGCGGATGTCCGCGCAATGAGCTTTCATCTTGACATGATTCCTACCTTTGGAATTTGCAGAGGCTTTACACTCCTCCATTGGACATGAAGTGTAACATTTGTTGCTCCCTTGACCGACTTCAGCCGAGATTTTTGCCTCCTCTTATCTTCAAATTTTCTAACTCTTCATTCCATTCAACTTCTTCACAACTTATGGACTCTCTTAGCAACTCCTTGGCTTCTACACACTCACTTTCAAGCATCACCACCACCATTGAAGCTGCAAGTTGCTACATTATTGGCTCCCTCTCTTCATTGTTGTGATAATGTTGGCTTTGGGAAGCTTGCAAGCTCATTCCTTCCTCCATTTTCCTTAAGAGTACGTGGTCGAGAAGGTGACATCCACCATCTTCATTCACCTTTGTCTTATCGTATTTGTATTGCAGCATATTGTTTTTTATGCATTGCTTGGCATTTCCATTTCTATATTCTCTTTATCATCTTTCTATACAATCATTGTTATCTGGTTGTTTGTAGAGGTGGAAACACCAAAGCGGGGGACTAACTAAGGCAGTCCTCTAAAACAACCCCAACATTTTCCCAGGTCTTATGTGTGTAGGTAATTTTCGGTTGGAGCTATTCGAAGGATTGAGTCACACGAAGTTCGGCATCATTTTCTTATCCTTGTCAATTCGAAGATAGACTAGTTAAAGTATTCTTCTTGTTGTACTTCATTTCTATACTTCCTTTACATTTTGTTATAGCATAAAATATGGAAGTCAACCTGTTATCCTATCACCCAGTGATTTGTCTGTTCCTCACACTCTTTGCCCTTATGGACGCTAGTGCACCACACTGGAGTCTGTTTCATGTGTTTTCATCCTTAGGAAGTGAGTTGTTTGAGTCGTAGATTGAACTTTGGGAATCAACACATTTGACCTCCTAGAATATTTGGGTTAGTAGAGGGATAGTAGCAACCAGATTGCTCTTCCTTTTCATCCCTAAAACCTTAAACCTTTCCAATCACTTAACAAGCTTGAGGTAGATCAGGGCAGCCTATTGCTTAGGACCCTCCCGTGACCTGGGGTCTTGAAGCAGTTAGTCCCCCTCCTCTACATTTCGGTGAACCCAACATGAACTATTTTACTTTCATTTTGTAGTGTTGAAGGAACCTTCTCTTGTATTCTAGGCATGTTGTAGGTTTGTATATTGCAGGTTGCATAGCATTGCAACCCAACCTACAAACCCTGGTGACGTAGTTAAAAGGATCCCTAGGCATTGTGAAGCAAGATCTAGATAGGTCACCATCTAATTGTTGAAACTTTGGGGTGTCTTGTGGAAGTCCTTTCAAAGTGCGTAAACATGGCCTCTTTTATGCATCTCCCTATTCCTCCTACACAGCCTGTGAATGGATTACCCGCTATAACTTTTACATCATAGGACCTACCTATGAACACTAATAGATAGCCCTCTCCTCTATATATTCCTACTCGCATCAACAAGAACATCATGACTAGTGTTCTAGTTGATCCCACATGTCGTGTGAATGTTATAATAGAGGAGACTGTGTTGATAAATTTCTTGCATAAGGATGGGTATGATGAATCACTCTTAGTCTTGGTAGGAACCAGGACTGTAAATGCCCATTTTGATATCATCTTGAAGTCAGACTTATTCAGAGTGAAACTAGGCATCCCATGGCTAATTTCCATGAATGTCGTTGCTTTAGTAATTCATAAGTGTTTAAAGTTTTCTCATGAGGGCTCTATGCACATTGTGCACAACACTAGATATAACTTTCATGTCGTGTGGGGGCTACTCACTAAATCACTTTTGGACTACCCCAGTTGGTCTACTTCCTCTAAGGATGGACTTGTTATATCACACCTATGTCAAATATTATAAGAATTGAGGCATAGCACCAAAGGTGACCTATCTTGTCTCCCCTTATGACATTTCAATCAAATGTTTTATGATCGTGCAACAATAGGGTACCTCCTCCTCCTCTCAAAAGGGAAAGGGGAAGTCTACTCGCACCCAGGAGACTTCCTCTTCTTCTGTTATCTCATCTGCTTCTGCCTCCTACCCCGCTGTGATGCCTTTTGTTAGAATTGACTATGGAGATATCCTACCAAGATCTTGAGGCCAAATAGAAAGCATAATTAAGAGAGACAATCTAAATATGACAAGAATAAATTGTATTCTTATTAATTATGATGAAATTTTATGTGTGTGTAGTAGAAACCCCTTGGTTATATAGCTAAGGTGAGATACATGATGTCATAAGATTATGAAAAGTGTCTTAATCATATGACATGAGACAAGATATCACAACTACCTAGGTTTACATGTGTTACAAGTCAAAAGATAAGATAACAACTAATGGCAACTAACACCTTCTAGAAAGATTCCTTCCTAGGACCTAAGTAAACTTAACATGTAAACAAGTCCCTTAGTAATGAATTAGCTAGGTACAAGAATTTATTTGCACCAACACCCCCCCTTAAGTGCAACTTAGGGAGTAGCAGATTATTATGCAAATGATATAAAGATGCAAGGATGGGTCCCGACTACTAGGCCATGTTAGGTAGCCATGTGGAAATGAAATACAATCTCTCACAAATGGAGAAAAGGAGAAAACCCAGTGGAACAAAACTCCTCCCCAAAAGAGAGATGAAATACAATAATGAAATGAAATGCTCTCAATGATGCATGAGAAGGCTAAAATCCCATGTGAGTAAAAAGATCCTCCCTTAGGAGAGAAGTAGAGACTCAAGAGATATAATTCAACCCCCCTCAATTTTGAGTCTCCTGCAATGATGGTAGAAGCTCAGCATTGAATGTTGAAGATGATCCAAAAACATCGAACAACATTTCTCCCCTTATGAAGAAATAAAACCAAGAATGTATGCAAGATGTTCAAAATATGGATGATGATGTCTCTAAAGCATGCTCAAGTGTCTCCATGTTGATGCCAAAAGCTGACACACTCCAATCAAGCGTTCTAGGCCATACTACTGAAGAGGAAAATCTAGAATCTAGTAGAGATGAATGTAGAAAACAATCCAAAGAGAAAGATATCCCATTTGAAGACAAAGAAGCCTTCTCCAAATGCTGTCCAAAAGTATCCATAGTCATGTCAAACTGCAAAGAATGATCATGTAAAGATTGAACAATAGGGTCAAAGTGCTCCCTCACAACAACTGAAGAAGGATCTTCTCCATCAAAGAGAAGATGAATGTCATCAATGATGTTCCCCAAATCTACAATATGAGACTCCACAAACAAGTCTAAAATACTTGTCAAGAAGTCATCACAAGTAGCCAAATCTAAAAGATAATCAACATCCTACTACATTGAATCACTAGAAGTCATATCTGTAGCAATACAAGCATCATCAATTACAACAGTAGATGGAGGAAATGAAATACATGGCTTAAGAACTAGATCTGATGTGAGAACTCCCAAGTTTAAGAAGCCAAATGTCTCCTCATAATCATGGTTCATAATAGAAGTGAGATCAACAATTGAAGAAACAATTTCACCATTAGAAGAAAAATCTACAAAGGTATACAACTGAGATGAATGATCAACTATCCCAGTAGCAATGATCTCTCTACTCTCCAAGTTTTGAATGATGACTGAATCAACTGTGAACTCCATAGTCCTTCCATCTCCACCATGTGTAATCTAATATATGGAAAGAAGATTGTTCATCAAATGAGGAACACATAAAACATCCTGAAAAGTGTTGTCCCCAAAACTAATAGATCCCTTCCCAATTACACTCATGCATGTATTGTTTCCCATCAAAATAGGAGGCATAGTACAAGGCTCAAAAGAAGAGAATATAGAGTATGATGATGCCATATGATGAGATGCTCCTGAATCTAGAAGCCATCTCCACAATCCATGACCTGGAAAAGTGCAAAGAGCATGTCCTTTATATCCTGATGTAGATGCTTGACCTTTTGTCCTTGTTAGACTATTTTGAAGAAGGAGGTGATTCAGACATTCTAGAAGGAAAATCAATGAGATTCTTTTTAAAAGATTTTTCAATTCATCAATATCATTTTATAACAATAGTGTTCTTCATGCCCATCCTTCTTGAAATATGCACAAGTAGGCCTCTCCTTCTTAGATGATTCTCCTTTAAATTGAGTGAATTATGATTCTTTATGTGGCTTGTTCTTTTTCTTCTTTTGCTTCTTATCAATATTCAATGATTCTTTATGTACCTTAGACTCACTAGCCAACAATGCTTGTGACTTGGAAGACTTGATTACACCATGTTCATTAACTTAGCTTCCTCTTGGATTAGGAGATTTACAAAGTCATCAAATTTAGGATCAACATATGATGCTCCTATAGAAAGTCGATGGGTATGAAAGCTAGAAACAAACAGTGAATACTCAGGACCAAGCTTGGATAACACATTCAAAATCAATTACAAATCCTCTTTATCAATGTTGCATTCATTCAACTATGTTCTTAGTTTCCTAACTTTGGAGATGTAGTCTTGGATGTGGTCAAAACATTTTGGATCAAGATTCATCAAATCATTATCAATCTAATATCTCCTAATCTTATCTATTTTACCATACAATTTTTAAAAAGCCTCCCATGCCTCTTCAAATTTTTTGCATGATTCAACATGAAATTGTAAATCAAATGAGACTAATGAACATATGCATCCAAGTGTTTTTTCTTGCGATCAATCTCCCATCTTGCCAATTCTTTAACATTAGTAGGTTGAGAAATGGTTTCCTTTAGATAACCTATTAGACCTTTTGCCATGAGATAGTTCCATAGTGATTTTCTCCATGTATCATAATTATGTGGAGTTAGGAGTTCAATTTGAGATTTCCCAATTGCAAGAACACAAACCAAGAAAAATAATGCAATCAACCACTACAAGATTACCCCCCCAAATTACTCAATCATGAAACCCCCCAAGCAATATCTTATTTGACAATTTATACTTAATGCATTTACAATTGCCACTTGCTAAAAACAACAAAGTGGTCTTGATCTTGGTACATGCAAATGCTAAAAATAGGCCACAGGCTCAAAGTAAAAATTTTACAGCATATGAGATCAATCTGATTACACCACTAGAAAGTGCACAAAAAATAATGCACTTTCAAATAAAATTTCACCCAAAAATGTTGTCATAGGAGCAAGATATGAGCCCTTAAAGTTCCCAAAATGAGGACAAAGTAGCAACACCTATGAGAATCTACAATTTCTGAAAAAAAAACACCAAAACCAAAATTTTATTGCATCACCGTGTGGAGCATGAAAAATTATCCCAAATCAAAAAAAAAATTCTCACAAATAGGAGGTTATATGATCAAGTTATGGTCATTTGAAAATCAACTGCAAAATCAAAAACTTCATTGGTGAGGGGGGAAATTTTTTTAAGGATTATGAAGTCATCGCTAACAAAATGATGACATAAAAAAAAGGCACAATTAAAATTGACAACCACCTACAAGTCAAAAAAGAATATGCTCCCCTACACAAAATATTCTCTAGACAGAATATTCCTTATAAAGCAGTGGAATCTACAAGAGAATCTTTACTAGCTGTCTTATTTAAATTTTTGCCACCCAATATAAATTGCAGTTGCCAAATGGGTGATCCCCAAGGCTGGTTTACAATTTTTGGCAGATTTTAATTTTTGCTGAAATCACATATTTTTAGAAAATATAGTGATTTAAGCCTTAAAAAGTCCCATTTAAAGCATTCCAATTGAAGAGGGTTTGATCAAACACCCTTGGATAGGACCCCACTAGTTTTAAACCATACCTATAACAGAGTCTCCATTACACCTATCAAAATGCTGATAAAAACCACTTTTGATTTACCTTTTGGGGGATCAAATGAATTCATTTAAAATTTATTTTTTGTAAGTATGTAGTCCTTATTATAAGCTTCCCAAAAAGTATAATTTTCAATAAATTTAATTTTATTATTATATTTATTTTTTATTTCTTGTGAATGTAGGTTTTTCACAAAAACTAAAGCTCTTTGTTCTGCACATGTCGAAAAATAGAAGATTATAAAAAAAAAATTCAAAAATATGAGTGCACTAGATATTGAAGTCCTTGATCCAACAAAAAAAAAATTGAATTTCGATACATACAAAAAAAAAGTTGTGTTATACAGTTTGCCTATCTAAATTGTAATTGGTTTGACTTCGAAACTTGATTAAGGAAAAAATATTCAATAAAACCCTATGAAACCAATTGGAAGCACTAGATATCGTAGTTACAAATCTAAATTTAAAAAAAAAAAGAATTTTATCTTTCATGGAAAAAAAATTATGTGTTATACGATAGTGTCACTCCTTAAAAATGGTGTTTATTAAAAAAAACTAGTTTTCGAAGGAGATGGAGAAAGAAGTAAAATATGATTCCAAATTTTTTGAAAAAACTATATTTAGAATTTGCAGAAAAAATGTCACAAATCACTAGTTTGCATCATCTTAAAATTTCTCACGGTTTAGCCGCTATAGGTGCCCGCAAGTGAAGATTTATTTAGAAAAAATCAGTTCAGTGTACAATCTGGCCAAAAATTGTAAACCAGTATTGTGGGATCACCTAGATTTTAAAATTATCAGTCAATTTTTTTTGAATTGACTGGTCCACTTTATTTGTAGGTGGGGTCCACGATTTGTACCGCCGCAAACTGCAGGACACCACATGGTCATGGATGGGACCACGATACCCGATGGGTATAGGTACGTCTATGGACTGTACAGTTTGCAGACTATACAAAAAAAATATTTTTTCTCTTTTTGATTTTTAATAAAATACTTTTTTTTTAAATCAAAAAATTTCAACAATTTTTTTTTTTTTGAAAAAAATCATACTGTGCAATAATGACTACCTAGGGGGTCGTACGGCTCCCTGGGAAAATTTATTTTGCCTTAGTAGACAACTGCTCCAAATTGGACGAATTAATAGTCAATCTTAGGATGTTTTTCCCTTCTAGATGCAATGGCAGGGTTAGATTCAACCCAAAATGCTCCAAAAATGTAGCTACCTTCTAGATTTGGCAACCACTATTTAGCTTCAAACCTTCATAGACTTGGCCTTGTATATCGGATTTGGATGAAACAAAAGGCAAAACTAACTATCTCAAACCTTTTGAACTCAATGGTGAGCTCAGTTTTGTACCAACAAGCTCTGATATGAACCTGCAATAAAGAGACACAAATAGGAACCCCCCAAATCTGGTATTTCTATCAAGCTTTTTTTATTCTCTAGATCATCATATGATGCATGAGAAGAGCGTACTCAACTTTCCAAGATTTACCAACTCTCTTCAAAAAAAGACTATCGAATGACACCCAACCTGGCTTTGATACCATGTTAGAATTGGCTATAGAGATAGCTTGCCAAGATCTTGAGGCCAAATGGAAAGCACAAAGAGAGAAAATATGAATATGACAAGAATAAACTATATTCTTATCAATTATGATTCAATGTTCTATGTGTGTAGTAGAAACCCCTTGGTTATATAGCCAAGTTGAGATACAAGATGTCATAAGATTATGACAAGTTTCTTAATCATATGACATGAGACAACTTATCACAACTACCTAGGTTCACATGTGTTACAAGTCATAAGATAAGATAACAACTAATGACAACTAACACCTTCTATAAAGATTCCTTCCTAGGACCTAAATAAACTTAACATGTAAATAAGTCCCTCAGTAATAAATTTAACTAGGTACAAGACTTTATTTACACCAATACCTTTTGCCTCTACTCCCATGCCTCACATGGGGAGTTTGATGGTGCTCACTTAGCAGAAGGCCAAGTGTCAAGTATTCAAACTTCTTGTCTTACCCATGGTGTTGAGGCTCGTTGTTTATGGTAAGGGGAAGGGCCCTCAAGGAGTCGCCCATGTGTCTCAGCCACCACAGCCTCCTACTACTCCTACCCCTCGGGTGGTGAATGGGAAAAGGTCTGTCGTTGAGACACCTAAGTTTGCTTCTCCACCTGTTGTGGTTTCCACATCTATGCTTCTTGCTCTTACTCCCATCCAGGAGGATGCCCTTCCACCGACAATGATTGTGGAGGACACTCCTATGACAAAACAAGAGCCTCTTGTTCCTTCTCGAGCAGCGATTTCTAGTTTCCAAAGCTGATGAAACTAGCTTGTGTGTGAACGTAAGCATTGAAGGAAGACTTTGGCTATTGAACAAGATGCCTCGCAGAAGGAAAAAGAGGATCCAACAACTCCTATTTCAACATCTCCTACTATGCCTCCCTCTTCTGTTCCTTTTGCTTTAGTTCTTGTTGCCTCAGTTTTTCTTTTGGCTCCACCTGTGAATGTTGATGACCCTCACCCCAAAAGGGTGTAGGTGTTCATTGCTCCCTCATAGGAGCCCCCTCTTCTAATGTCCCTTATGGACATCCCTCCTTTTTCTCATCCCATGGCCATATCGAACACCATAGTGGTGTCTATTGCATCCTTGTCCTCTTCCTCCTCGCCCTTTGCTTCCTCTATGGGGATTTCACATCCTTCGATGAAGCGTAAGTTGGAGGATGACCTCACTTCGAATGGGTATTAAAAGAAGGGATCACCTTCTTTGGAAGAGTGTTCTACTTTGGCTTGTGTCGTCCTTGTGATGAAGGCAGCCCTAGTGTCTCCTAAGTTTGTCACTATCTCTTTTAATGATATTGATGGCGAATCTTGGTGCCCCCTTCATCTCCCACTCAGTTAACACATGGCACTCCTATCAAGTGCATGTTTAACTTGGTTGATGATGTCTCAACTCTATCAATGATCTTTGCAAGATCGATGAATTTTACCTCACAAGAGTTGAGTGAAGGAGACCTTGAGGGCCTTCTTCCTTAGATCTTATTGTAGGAGAGTCAGAGGGTGCTCCCCTCGCTATCCTACCCTTGGAGGTTCATCTGCACTCCCCTTATAATGATCTAGATTGGGAAAATAATGACCTCTTAGTTGATGAGGACTAGGAGAGTACCTCTTCTTTATCTGTAGATTAGATTTGTGTGTGTGTTGTGTTTTTCTCCTGCTTTTTTGTGTGTTCCTAAAGGATCCTTGTCACCCTTAATAGGTGCTTGGATATAGGAGTGAGATTGTGTCATAAACTTTCTCTATATGTTGCATCATTCTTCTATATGTTGTGCCTTGATTTTTGACAAATTTAGGCCTCCTTGCATGTTGGCCTAATTTTTTATTTTTATTTTATTTTCATGTGCTCTTCTTCATGTTTTAATACATTTGGGAATTGATGATAGTTCATATGTATATTATATTATATCTATTTATCTATATCTATGAGCAGTTCTGACCCCAAATTCTCAAATCCTTTTTTGTGTAGGTAATTTTCGGTTGGAGCTATTCGAAGGATTGAGTCACACAAAGTTCGGCATCATTTTCTTATCCTTGTCAATTCGAAGATAGACTAGTTAAAGTATTCTTCTTGTTGTACTTCATTTCTATACTTCCTTTACATTTTGTTGAAGGGTTCTCGAGGGACCCCTTTGAAAGCTTCCCCTTTAATTGTTTGTTTTGAGATATGACTGTCTATCTGTGTGACTTTTACTTGCCTAACATGTTTTGTTCATAGATTAACATGTTGCTTTATAGGACCGAACACCTACAAAGCTACTTTTATAATCAAGCTTGGAGGATTGAGCACCTTATCAAACTTTCCTTATAGGACTAAGCACCTGTAAGGGTCATATTGATGCCAAAAATTGATGAGGTAACAGTGCCTTATGGGAAACTCAGTTTAAGGGGGACCTTTTGCGCTAAACTGAGTGACCTCCAAGTTTTTAAAGAAGCCGACTTCTTCTATAATGGGTTTTGGAAAGGGAAAAGAAAACGGGTGTAATGAAGCAAAGACTAATCTAAGGCGATGCGCCAAAATCTGCTTATGGGCACAATAAATCATAGATTTAGGGGCCTAAATGGTGTTGTTGCATTCCAAAACATCAAAGACTTAAAGTTATAGCATAAACAATTCATTTATTGAAATAAAATAATATTGCATACAGCCTCACAACTAAGAAGACTCATTAAACATGATTTAGGTAAGCAAGCTTGTATTCAACATATATAGAAGTTCCTCAAATAAAATGCTTAAGATAGTATAAAGCACAGTTTACAGTTTAATCAAAACATGAAAAATAGAAAGGCCGAACAGTTGGCACAATCTGAAAGTTTTTTGCAAATAGAATAGTAAAAGAGGCCTAGTGTCTCATGCTAAAAACCAGTGTGTTTTTCTCTAAAATTTTGGACCCTTCTCTCTGCGACAGAGAGTATATATAGCAGGAAAAGAAACCTTCCACTACTTTGGAGAACTGTAACAGAAAAGATCCCGCAATCCTTTGCAATGATGCCTGAATCAGAAGATTCCAAGGTTGTTACAACGGCATCGAGCTAGAACATAGTATCCGGTCATCCAAGTGCAGGTGCATCCCTCATAATGATGGCGGTGGTCCCAACCAGGCTCGAGGCGACAAGTGTCATCCACCGCTGCAAATTACTTATGACGAGCGGCACCCAATAACATTATCTTCCTCAACCAGCCCATTGCCCGCTCTATAGATTAGTCATAAGGCACCTGGCAGTCTCCCACTGCCCGAATGAAAACTTCTCTTATTACTGTTGATAGATTGCGAAGATGCAACACATATCCCATTGATCGAGATCCTTATTGTAGTAGAGAGAAAGTTGCATCAATCGGGTGCGAAAGACTCGTGGCAGCGTTTCGTTGTCCACGGCTATTCATTTCCTTACTGCATGAAAGATCTGCGAACGGTTGCCACCTAGCAGAAGGTGGGGCCTGCCAACACCTTTTAGAAAATAAAAAGAAACTCAGCGGAAGTATTTCACAGCCCGTGGTTATTTATTTCATCCCCTCATGAAAAAATTGCGATCCATCGCCACGTAGCAAGATGTAGGACCTTCTAACAATCTTTAGAAATGATGACCCCACAAAAAGCCTTTCGCAACGTGAAGAGACTTTAAAGAAAAAAGAAATAAAACCTTGCGCAATTGCGACACGTGGACGCCCAGCGCAGCTCCTCAGGACCCGAAAGGGAAACCGTTGCCTGAAGTTGCGAGGAGGAGATGTGCAAAGTGGCAGATCAAAACTTGTCTGAAAGCCAAACAAATTCGGTGAGCATAGGTCGGTGCACACATAATACAAAAAGAAACCCAAAGGGAGCTGCTGAAATATTTATTTTAACAGCTTTTAGCGACTATCAGGGGTGTTTCAGATATGGAACGAAGAACCCAAAAATCTCTCTGGTTCTGCAGACCAGAGCTTTATCCATAAGGCTAATGGAGTCAGAGTTTGGAAAGAGCAGCTTGTAAGGGCGACCATTCACTTTCGGACGACTTTGTCATGCTGCGCAAATTTTCTTGTGCTCTGCGTAGATCAATAGCTTCCTTGTGAGGCAGCACATCGGGTAGACCGGCACCTGCTTGTATATGAAAAAGCAGTTGTGAGTGGATGAATTATTACCTCAATATCAGCTGTCGTTGGGGAGCTGCTAAATTCTCTGAAAGCCTCCGGATCATTTTCCTTCTGCTTAATAACCTCAGCAATCTGTATAGTTGTGGCAATAGATCCATCCTCGAGGAACAGGGATGGCAGGCCCATCTTGCCTAATTTAAAGAAACTTCCCCGAATGCCATCCAGTGCCTTACATAGAAAAGTCGAGATTGTCTTAGTGCGCTGGAAAGCGGAGTGACAATGAATGAATTTATTTGTTGTTTGAGTAGCAGCGTCCCGATCTTCGATACCCGCCCCGACAAGGATTTCATCTAATACGGAGTATAGCTTGTTGAGCAAGTCTCTCGCCTCAGGAACCTTCTCCAGGATGAAACGTGGGAACTGCTCAATTATATTGTTTGCCTCTTGATTGAGCCTTGATGCCTTGTTGATAAATCAGAGGGTAGGCTACAGTGTTAAGCAAAAGGTCTTGACTTTCTCCTAATGAGAAATGTACAATTACATCAGGTTAGGCAGGGGCAGGCAATAGAGAGGCTTTAAACGAAGAAATCTCTGCGTCTCTCAAAATAAGGGCCTCGGCTAATTCTGTCTTCTTCCTTTTCTCGGACGCCAGCTGCTCCGCATAACTGCTCATTTATTTATTCCAATTTTGTTCAGCTCGGGAGTGGTTCATTGAATGCTCTTCCAGAGAAGCCTTTGTCTCTCAGAGTTCTTCCTCCAGTTTAGCCTTCAAGCCTTTAAATTTGGCCTCTTTCTCCTGTACTCTTTACTCATACTGCTCTTGTAGGTGCTCCAACTCTGCACACTTTTGTGTCATTCCCTGATTATACTCAAGGCGGACGCGTTCAAGCTCTTCCTCTTTTAACTGTAGGCTTCGTCACGCTGCTTGGTTCTGGCTCTACAGTTCTTTTATTAAGTCTAGGTCAGTAATCTGGGTCTTCACAATTTTGCCTTGAAGTCTGGTCCTCTCATTCTCTGCTGTCAGTGCCCTTTTAGTTATTCAGGCGATATCTGCCTCTAAGGATTTCTCTTTTGCTTCTAAAAAACTCACCCTTTCCCTGGCTGCCCTGAGTTGCTCATCCTTCTTCTTTAACTGGCGACCAGTTTTGAGAAAGTCGGAAGTGACCACCCTTTGCGTCTCCTCCATGATTTTGACCTTATCTCTTGGTCGGGCTACCTTCATGTCAACTCTGACAACATATATCTCATAGTCTTCGGGTTGCATTTCTCCTTGAGGCTTGCTTATCCTTGGGTACATGGTTGTGAATTTTAATTCTTATCGGACTTCATTATATGAAGCTTGTACTCTCGGCTTGGCGAGAGCATTGTCATCCTTTGCCTTACGTTGCCTCATTTTATTCGCGCGTGCCTCTTTTGCACAATCTATTTATGTTATGAATTCGACTGGTGATGAAACTCGCCCACCTGCAAAAGGAGCACCAGAAGACAGGGCATAGGGATAGGTAACTTTCATAGGCTCACGCATTTGCTTCTTCTGGAGAGTGACTATTTGTGGAAAAAAGTGCGCCATGTTCCATAGTTTGGCCTGAGAACTATTAGCAGGGCTAGGCATTTGTAGCGGCTGAATTGGGGATTCAGCCATAAGGCTCATTGGCCGGGAAAGGGGAGTTGCTAATGAGGTGTCAGCTTGTTGCAATGGAAGAGGATCAATAAGCATAGTGGAAAAAGATTGGGCACCAATAGAGGGAACGTTCTCCGAAAGCGAGGCAAGGAAGGTCTGAGCGGCAGAGGTAGGCGGTAGCGTACTCGGAGGAGTAATTACAAGCGGGTGGGCCTACGAAAACTAGGCAAATCCAACCGAATAAGTTGGACCAAAAGCAGAAGGTAGAGGGCTCAGACTTATGGCAGGAGTTGCCAATGAAGCAGGGGCGGATACGAAGGAATGAGATGCAAGAGAAGGAGTGAAATATACCTATTGACTGGTCGATGGTATCTGGTTAGCAGCAAGTGTTTCTCCTCCGGCTGGTTCTTGCAAAACCCCTCCGATAATAGTTTCTGTGCACTGCCTTTTCGCATGAGGACACTCACTAACTTCGGCAGTCGAATCCATCTATTGAGGCATTAGCCTAGCTGGTTTAGCGGCCCAAGTGAGTGTATGCGAACCTCTTGATATATTAAAACATACGTTCGTGGCCACATAGGCAGCATGCCCGGAGACCTTGCCCCTTTGCGCTGACGAGGATGATGCCGCTGCTTCTTCTTCATGCTCCTCAGATTCCTCCCCCTCCTCACTCCTATCAATACTAGAGCTTGGGCTGGGGTGGCCTTCTTTCCACCATCTTTCAAATTCCTAGTCGTCCTTTAGCTAATTGTAAGGAGCATCCAACTGTGCTACTTCCTAGCGATATTTCCAGAAAGTTTTTATTTTTTCATCACTCCATTCCTCATCCCTCTTCAACCAGTTATACATGTTGTGCTCCATAGGAAAATTGTCCTTGGCCATGGCCACAGGAAAGTAGAACTTGTGCCATGGGCCTCTAGTGTCTGGCGTAGGGATTTGCGCTAATTCAACAAAATCCTCATCTTTATTCGTGCGTGGATTAAGTTGCTTCTCCCAGTATGGTCGGGAAACATGGGTAACTTTCATATGGGGCTCCCATAAGTCGTTGAAAGGGTTGTATTCCCACTTATCGTTCACCAGTACCAACCCTAGATGTGTCAGCTTCTCTTCTAACAACTTGTGCGATTATTTTTTAATCAGAGTTACCGACTTGAAACTCTTCTAACAAGTGAAGAATCCCTCCTTCTTGACCTTTTTGCTGCTACAGAAAGTGAAATCAATGATACACACCTACCGAAAAATTTCCAGCACAAGCACTCTATCCGTGACGCAAGTCGAGAGCAGGAAAGGTTTGCCAGTAAAGCCCCGCATTCGAAAGATTGTAAAATCCTTGCCTAAGAACCAGTCACAAGCATGGGTGTAGCTCTGTATAAATTTGGTCTGCTCCTTGGTGAGCCAGACAATATCACCTTCTCTGATTAAATCATTCAAAACCGGGGCTATAAAATAGTCTGCAAACGCATAATAGTCATATGATGCAAAAAGGAAAGGTGTCCATGTAGACACCGACTTCCTTTTATTCTGCTCATCAAAAATTGATAGCAGAAAAAAATTGGGCGAAGAAATTCAGATTCTAATGCAGAAACATGTGGACCAGGTAGGAAAGAAACCTAAACTTCTTCTCCGCTTGATAATTCTCAATTTGTTGTTTTATCTCTTCAACCATGAACTCAGCAAAATCATACCAGAAGAGTTCATGCTGCTTGCAAAACTACATTGCAGGTCCCAGCTGAAAGCTTTCTATCTTCTCATCAGAGTCTCAGCCGTAAACAAATGCCAGCATGGACATGGCGTCTTGGAGATTATCGTGGAATGCATCGCACGATAATGGGATACTTGGCACTTTAGCGGCTGAGCTACCTTTCTTATTAGTTTCTTCCAATAAGAAATCTGAGCCGATTTTCATCTTCCTCCATATTTTCTCTCCCTTGCTCAGACGAAAAGGCTCGATAGTCTCCTTCCTTTTACTTGGATCTGGGATACATAATATGTGTCAGATGGCCTCTGGGCTGATATGCACCCTTAAGTTGCGGCCTTCAATGTAGTGGGTTTCTGGATTATAGCGCTAAATAGCAGCATCGACTACTTCTGGGCAATAGTGCACCAATGGGACCATGTATTGCGGGAGACCACTATACCAGACTCTACTTGTCATGGATTGATCCTTCTTTGGTGCTGATAACCTTGCACAAGCTACCTCTCTGAGGGACTTAAGATTTTTCACGAGCCTTGGGTCATAGATATTGTCCCATTTTTCCTCAACCCTTTTCTGGTTACTCCATTTCTTGGGTCTATCCAACTCCTCCGTGTGGGCTCTTCTCGTCTTGCTAGGTATACTAGGCGTGGCGTACGCTACATCCTCATAGACATATACCTCAACTGAGGAACGAATAGCCGTGAATAGTTCCTGGCTAATTTCCTCTTGCATTGGCTAAGCTGAAGATTCTGACATTTTTCCTTTTCTGAAGATTTTATAAGCTCTTGGTTGACTGCGACTATGCTTGGCTCTAGATAGACAGACAGAAAACAACTCTGCACTTCCTTTGCGTTTGTAAAAGGACTCTGAAATATTAAGCATTTTCATGTAATAATAGCAACTTTTCCTAAGGTGGTAGGCGAAAGCAAGCCTTTTGCATTTAATTCGGCATGTATCGTTAATCTTGCAACTTGTGCAAGACGAACTGATTGCTATTCTGAGGCGGCCGAATTTCATTATTACATTTGGGCGATCGTGTGATACACCTGATCTCCTTGAAACTTGAGCTTGCAACTGGCTTGCCAACCCTGCGCTAGCATGCGCTAATAATTAATATTCCGGCTGAAATGATTACACCAAGCAAACGATCACTGCCTGAAAAGATATGAGTATCGCCTTGGGCTCTAGGACGCGCTTGAGAGATGACACAATAGCCTACAGCCATACGTCCCTCCACCAACAAGCGCCACCTTTTAAAAACTAATTAATCAGCTTCATTTAATTAAGCACGCATCGAGCTGTGCTATCACGGATGTAACTAGCCTGAAAATGTGAACGAACGCAGGTCCGCCCTTCAAGAAAGCAACTAGCATAACATCATATTTCTTAGAGGCGGATTAGCACGGGTCTTGTCAATTTTTCTATAAATAGGTCAGTAGATAGTGAGCAAAACATATTTAGCATTTGAGAGGTGATAGGTCAGTAGCAGAGTGTTAAGCAAGTCCTTTCATAGGTTAGGTGGTAAACAAATTCAGCATTATCTTATAAGCCTAGGGACAATGTCAGAACAATGGATACCCTAATTCGTCTAACCTCGTATAAGTCACAAACGACGTTCCTAGGTGAGATTTCAACTAGGAGACTGAAAAGGATGATGAAGAACAAACATTTGCTAGTTTTGGTGGCCATTAAGTGGGTCTTGGGCAAGGATTGCATAGAATATGAGGATAAATATAGGGTAAATACCGATGTGTGCTCCCACTTTGTAGCGTCCATGCTGGACATTTGCGTTCCCCGACCACTTATCCTGAAGCTGGTTAAAGAAATCTTCCCGAAGAAATATCTGAATGGGTTTG
Source organism: Sequoia sempervirens (assembly GCA_007258455.2). Taxonomy (NCBI): domain Eukaryota; kingdom Viridiplantae; phylum Streptophyta; class Pinopsida; order Cupressales; family Cupressaceae; genus Sequoia; species Sequoia sempervirens. The sequence continues at coordinate 202,032 of VDFB02090873.1, forward strand.
GTGAGGTCGTTGCGCATGCTACATATGGGATAGGCCTGCCAACAGCCAGCGACCTGCGTCGCTTTATTGAAGAAGAAGTTGTCGTCGTTTGGCTGCCATTCCTCAGCGGATTCCACCTGCAGACCCATGATCAACACCAGCAGAGGGTTACTCAGGCCCTACACTTCCTATTTCAGAGCTACAATGTGATACCTTTCTATGACGTAGACTAGTATACTGACTTCAGGAACCTGGTGTTTCCACTGCCAATCGCGGTTGTGCCAAATGATATTGTCAGTGCCACTGAGGAGCTTATGGACGAGAAAGAAGTGGACATTGCAGTGAATGCGTCAATTGCTGCCAGTCATGCCTTCGAATAGACAACCCCTTTGCCTGCTTGTTCAAAATGTGAATCTTGTTGCATATAAGCCTGATAAAAGGCTATCATATATAATATACCTCAATATGCTTGTATATTTTGAAAAACGGCTTCCCAGCAATTTTGTAACCAAAGAACATATATAAAAATATATATCTCCCATTTTAAAGAAAATCCATGCTCTTTCTTGTTTCTGTGTTTAAACTTTTCTGAGTTTGCAAGTTTTATGTGCTATTTCTCCGTATATGCGTGTATTTTGTGTAAAGCAACTCTGGTGTTTCACCCGCCAATGATAATGAGTTAATTTGCAGAACGACAACTGACTTTAGAAAAAGAACCAATCAAACAACAGGAAAGAAAATAAAAAGCATTATTTACATATGTACAAAGTAGAGCTTAATGCCTAATGGAATAACTTAAAATGAATCCTATTGACCGGGATTCTTAACGGTTCATGTTCCATATTTTCCAGCTCAAAAGCATTGTGTTGTTTGCACCAAATGATTTTAAAGGGTCCCTCCTATAGGCTATCAAATTTACCGTGCTGACCTGGTTTTGTAGCCCTGCTGTCATATTTTAGCACCAAGTCTCCACTTTTTAGGTCCTGGTTGGAAGCCTTCTTGTCAAACCATCATTTGATCACCTGTTGACGGCTCATCATTGCTATTAGAGAACTCCCCCTTTTTTCTTGTACTTCCATCAGCTCAGCGAGCCGAACTTCCATGGCTTCATTTTGTTCTATCTCAAGGGATTTCAATAACTGTATTGCTGGGATCTCCATGGAGATAGATAACAGCGCCTCTTTCTCATATACCAGTTCATAAGGCGAAGTCTTAAGGACTTGCTTAGGAGTTATGCGATTTGCCCAGAGCACTTTTCAGAGATTTTTATGCCATTCCCTTTGGTGCTCTGAGCCAACCTTTTTAAGGAGTCAGACTAAGCTTTTGTTTGTTGACTCGACTAGACCATTTCCTTGTGGATAATAGTTTGATGATGTTTTAAGGAATATGCCATTCTTTAATGCAAAGTGACATACCTTTATACCTAGAAATGCTCTGGCATTGTCCGAAATGATCATTTTTGGAGGACCAAACCGTGTCACCAGTTCTTCGAGGAAGTCTACAATCTCTGTTTTTGTCGCACCTTTAAGGGGAACAACTTTCGTCCACCTTGTGAAGTAGTCCATAGCGGTTAGAATCCACTTATGTCTGGCAATAGAAACTGGGTTGATCATTCCGATGAAATCCAGGCCCCATTGTGCAAACGGTTTGTCTGCCACTATAGATCTGAGGGGCATTGCTGAATTCTTTCTTCTGTCAGAGAAGAACTGACATTTTTTACAAGCCCTTACCAGAGAGTGGGAGTCACTGAAAAGTGTAGGCCAGTAATAGCCAGCTCGCATGATCTTGATGGCGGTAGTTTTGGCAAAGAAATGTCCACCTTTGTCGCTATTGTGGAATGTGTCAAGGATCCTCTGCGCCTCCCTTGAAGTAACGCATCGTAGGAGCACACCATTGAAGTTTCTTTTGAAAAGGACTCCTTCTATCAGCGTATACCCGTGATTCTGAAGCCGGTAATACCTTCTTTTTTGGGATAAGAGGGCTGGCGGATGCCTTCCCGTTTGCATGAAGTTCATTCTATCAGTCAGCTAATCATCTTTCGATCTTGATCCATTTATCAAGACGAGCTCTAGCTATTCCTCCTTGGCAGGTACCTCCTCGTTCTATGCCATATACTCACATAGTCCTCTACCCTTAATAGTCTTAGTAGGCCTGACTTCGATGTCATATTCCAGGATCTTGGTGATCCAATTAGCCCTTTTTCTGTGATTTCTCCTTCCATGATGTATTCACACACACTAGAATGTGCGACATATACCAGAACTTTGTTGCAGGAAATCAGATGGTAAAAATTTTTAAGTCCCTTTACTATTGCAAAGGTCTGTTTTTCGATAAAGTTATAATTCGCCTCATATTCTTTCAGGGTTCGGGAATAGAATGCCACTGGATGTTCTCCTTTTCCTTCGCTATCCTTTTGGGTTAGAATAGTAGCAATACTGGACTCGTTACTGAAAGCATACATTATAAAATCTTTGCATTGATCTAGATTAACCAGCACCGGTGCTGTGGAGATTGTTTCCTTGACCCGTTTAAAAGCCTCCCGAGCTTCCGTTGTCCACTTGAAAGCTTGATCTTTTTTCAGCATTAGAGTGATTGGCTTAATCATTCCCGCGAAATCGAAAATAAATTTGCTGACGAAATTTAATTTGCCCAATAAAGACTAGACACCTTTCTTATTTACCGGAAGGGGAAGTTCTTTGATAGCCTTTACTCATTTGGGGTCAATTGAAATACCTTCTTTAGACACAACATGTCCCAACAGCTTACCCTGCGGTACTCTGAATACACATTTCTGTGGATTCAGGGAAACCCCGAACTCTTGGCACTTTTGAAAAACTAATTCCAAATGATCAAAATGATCATCCTTAGATTTAGAGAACACAGTAAGGTCATCCAAATAGATTAGAATAAACATATTGATTAGTTCCCTGAATGCGATGTCCATTGCCCGCTGGAAAGTTGCCCCTACATTTGATAAACCAAAAGGCATTTTAGCATATGCAAATATTCCCCACTTGGTGGTGAACGTAGTCTTGTGCTAATCTTCTTCTTTAACACGAATCTAGTTATAGCCAGAGAAGCCATCCAACAGAGAGAATATTTTTGATCCTACGATAGTTTGTAGGATTGACTCCATAGAAGGCAACAGATAGTGATCCTTTAGAGATGCTCTGTTCAGGTCTCGGAAGTCCACACATAAGCAGATATCACCATTCTTCTTTCGGACTGGTACCAGATTTCATACCCAAGTACTATGTTTGATTGGAAAGACAATACGTGAATCAATGAGCCTGGTTAGCTCTTATGCCATTAGGGCCTCAACTTTAGGGTTGACTGGCCTCTGTTTCTGTCATACTGGTTTCGCACTTTTTGTTAGCTCAATAGTATGTTGAATGATGCCAAGATCATAACCCTCCAGATCATCATAGGACCAAGCCACTACTCCATATTTTTTGCAGAAACTGATAAGCCTTTTCTTATCTCGATGTGGGACATCTCTCCCGACCTGAAGATTCTTACCATCGGAGACCCGAAGGTCCTCATAATCACTTTTGTCCGCCATGAACTTTTTCTTATCATTTCAGGCATCGTTACAATCAAAAAAGTTTTCTAGAGTAACCAACCCTTTCGAAAGTTTATTTGATTTGAGCTGCATAATATGTCCTTCATAGGCTTCGGCAATCTTTGGTTGAAGTTGATCAGCAAATTCTCTTGAGTGCTGGATAAACGAAGCCATATGTTCATCGCTTTCAAAGACTTGCCAACTCTGATCATTGTCGAGGATCACTGGTCGGACAAGCACCCGTACTGAATATTTGTTCTGAAGCAAGTCAGAGACAGGATCAAACTGAGCACCAATCACCGTCATACGATATGCATCACTATTCTGCCTTCGAGGAACGGTCCGGATGTTGAAAGCTTTGAGACCCTCAATCAGGTCCCAAATTCGATCGAGTAGGATCTTCATCGGATGTTCTTAGAAGAATTCCCCAAACCTGATTAACTATCTCGTAATCTCTGAACACAATCAATTGTTTAATACCCATACATAAAAATGGTCATATCACATTGTCTGGTAATTAATTAAATATTTTTAATATTTAATTAAAATCTTTTGATTCTATCTACGTATAAATAAATTTAAATAATTTATTTATATTGTTCATGATTTCATTTCGATTAGATATTTAATCACCTTTTCATATTCATTTCTTAATTAATTAAATAAATGTTACAATTTATTTATATTAATTATCATATAATCTTAGTTTGAATATTTTATTCAAATAAAGATTAAAATATTATAATTCTTCTAAATATCATTTATAATTAAATATTCCAAAATATTTGATTATTTCCTCTAAATCCAATATTCATTTTTAAATCATTTCAAAATTCCTCCAATTCAATAATCTATTCATAATTAAATATTTCCAAAAATATTTAATTAAATTCTTCTAAATATTTCAAAAATCTTCTAAAGCCACATCATGATTAAATATTACCAAAATATTTAATTAATTCTTCTATAGTTTTCAAAAATCAAAAATCAAATATCAAAAAGCAATAAATTAAATTAAATAAATTTTAATTTAATTAATTTGGGATTTATCTTCAACTCCCGGGAAACAAACTGCCAAAACAGAAAATTAAATTTCTCTGTTCCTGTGCAGGCTTGTTCCCGTGGGTTGAAGACAAGCTTCCATTCTTCTCTCCAACCTCTCAACCTCCCCCATTTTCTTCTCAACCTCTCAATCTCTCACCATTCAAACCTACCAGACAATTCATAGCCATAGATTCTTGCCAGCAAGGATGAAGCCTGCAAAAATCTATAAATACAGCTGCCGGGAGCTCCAAAAGATATAGAATTTAGAAGCAAGTAAATTATAGGCAAAATTGCATAGCATTAGCATTCATAGAGCATTCTCATAGCATAGAATCATAGCAATAGCAGTAGAATCATGATACATCTCACTCACACATAATCACAGCCCCTGTCCATATCCGTATCAATAATTTCACTTTCATCATCATCTAGAATAGTTTTCCTTTGCATACTCGTTCTGCAGCAGCCATTTGGAGAAGCTTACACAATCTGAGAGCCAAAAGCTTCAAAAGAATCTCTGTGGATAGAGAAAAATGGGACGGCACTGAAGAAGATTTTGTTTGCTTTTAATTTAGTTTAATTTCTTTAGTTTAAAGGTTTCATTTAGTGTTTTAGTGTTTTGTTTTACATTTCAATTAAACATTATACACATTTTTGGCGCCCACCGTGGGGCACTTGCCCCTTTTTAATGTTTTGTTTAAAGTTTTTTTTGACAGGTTACAGGAAAAACAGCGGAATAGCGCAGACGACACGTTTTCGGAAGAACACTTCCAGTTTAGCGCCCGTGACTAATCTTTCAGCGCCCTTGAAGTCTATTTTAGCGCCCGTGACTAATCTTTCAGCGCCCATGACTAATCTTTCAGCGCCCGTGACTAATCTTTCAGCGCCCGTGAAGTTTCTTTCAGCGCCCGTGAAATCTGTTTTAGCGCCCGTGAAGTTTCTTTCAGCGCCCGTAATGTCTGTTTTAGCGCCCGTAAAGTCTGTTTCAGCGCCCGTGAAGTCTGTTTTAGCGCCTGTAACGTTTATTTCAGCACCTGTAATTTATTTTGCAGCGCAAATTTTTAAAGGACTGTAATCTGTAATCTGTAACTGTAATTTAATTTAACTGATTCCGACGCAGCCGCGGACAGTTAATAATTTTAAGCATAAAATTTACCAATCCTAGGGTAGTCATTTAAGGATAAAATTTATCAATCCTAGGGTAGTCATCTAAAAGCATAAAATTAACCAATCCTAGGATAGATACTTTATCTTTCAATTTGGGTTTAAAATTAAATTTTCTTGTTATGTGAAGCAACATCTTCACTTAGTTAGAAAATTTTTATTTTAGTGCTTAATAATTGAACCCTTGTTTGCTTTGTTCTTGGTGATAGGCCTATGCTCTCCCCTTAACTGGGTGATCAAAATGCCAAACTCATCAATTTTCTTTTATGCAATTTACTGCTTTATTAAAACCTTGTAGAGAGCCTGCTCTTGTGGGAAAAAGTACTCACCCAAGAGGAACGACTCAAGTGGGTTCAAGCCAAAGCCAGGCTATTCCACCCCACTATAAAATTTAAAGCAAAATTGGGGAAACCCTCTTTTGACGGTAGTGTGCATGATAACCATCCCCAAAGCCTTTGTTCTAAAGGTAGGGAGGTCTCTCGAGGGAGGTTATCATTTGCCGCACCGAACGGAAATCCTTACTACGAACCTAGTGTAGTAACTAACCGAGTCAGTATCCAAACATCATCTCAATCATAGTGCAGGGGAGGGAAGAATCTACCCCCAAGATACTCACCATATAACTGCCAAGGATTGTTTGCTCAGGGGATCCGGTATCCACTTCTGTCACACTGAGTACGCACCTGGAAAAGACAAAAACACGGGCGCCCTTTCGGGGGTGACACGGCTGTGTGAGTCGACGCAGTTTTAAGATGTGGGTTGTTGATTGCTATGATGACCTACTTGAGAACTAAGAGTGAGTCTGTTTGAAGTGCCTGTCATGTGTAAAACCTGTTAAAACAATTTTTGAAAAACATTTTGGTTACACACTTGATGTTTAGAATAGGACTTAAAACAAATGTTTTTAACTTGTTTGATGTGTTTTCATTACATTAATTTAGATAAAGATCATCCAAAGCACTCATTATCATATTGATAAATCTCATGTTACGAGATTGGAAATCTACAAAATTTGTAAAAAAATCCGTTTCCAAAAGGATTAAGAAGCCAAAGAAACCTCTCAACCACAAGAAATTATTGAAGAAACAAAAATTCTTATATCAAAGTCGAAAAGTTTTACTTAAATATAGAACTTTCCTTCATAGGTATCATGATTGTGTTAGAGGTCTTTCAGATGATTATGCCATAGAGCCTTTGTATTCACAAGCTTATTTTCAAAGAAGAGCCCTTTCTCAAAGGCATAACCATAGTCAACACATCCGTTTTAGTTATATTCCCCAACCAGCAATCGAATACTCTACTCGTCCAAATCAAATCTTACAATAGAGAACTTAGAAAACATTAGGCATCTATCATTAAATCCATCTTTTTACAAAGCCATGATCAAAACTTCATAAAGTGCAACAACCATCCTTTTCTAGATCTTTTGCTTATATTCCCACCAACAGGATTTTCATCCTTTCACTTAGGGAACAACACAAGCTACAAGATTAGAAAATTTTGTATAAGTCATAGAATTTTCATTCTATCTTGACCTTCATACATACCACATCAATTGCACTATTTAACTCTTTTGATCAAAAGCGAGTAAAATTTTGATACAAATCTATGCCTGTCTTCACAAGATCTCAAAAACAAATGGAAAAAGACGAGGGAGAAACTACAACTAGTAAAATGGGTGATCGAAATGAAAAAGAAGAGGAAACATTTAATCTTGATGAGATAACGGAAGAAAAGCTTCAAGAAGCAGAACAAGATCCTCAATTCCATACTCTTATGGAGAGAATCCTAGAACGTAACAAAGAAAAATATTTTCTTACATTAGCTAATCAAGGAGCTAAGTTGCCTCACACCTTTGACATAGAGGGGATTAAACAAAATCCTGAAAATCCTCCTAATGACTTTAGTGCTCTTAACCAACAGATAAAAGAATTACAAGGGCAAATAAAGGAAATGCAAGGAGGTACAACAAAGAAATATGTTTTGGAAGACATATCTCCTTATCCATTTGATAGGAGTCTTCAAATGATTCCATTTCCAAAACATTGCGAAATTCCTAAGTATGATAGGTATAATGGAAAAACTGATCCCATAGACCATGTTAGGGATTTCCGAAACATGAGTCTTGAATTCGCCTATGATGATACTTACTTGATGCGATTATTTCCACGAAGTCTAGGCGTACAATCCATGGAGTGGCTTTCAAAAATTACTCCACCTATCAAAACTTTTGAGGAGTTGATAAATCAGTTTATCTCACAATACTCCTACAATATTCAACATCAAATAACAATGCTTGATCTTTGTAAAGTAAAACAAAAAGTAGGAGAACCCTTTACTACATTTTTACAAAGATGGAGAAGGTTATTTGCACGATATTCTCGTCCTATTCCTGAAAAGGAAAAGATGGATATTTTTATCAATAGCCTTGATCCAGAATTAAGCTATAGACTTAACCTTCATTGTCCTCATAACTTTGAAAAACTGATTGAAAATGCAATCACCATTGAAGGGGCCTTGGTTAAAAGGGGAGTGATAAAACTTGATAATCCAAGTACATCAAATCAAAACAACGATAAAAAAAGGTTTTGGAATAGAAACAAAAATGTTGTTAATGATGGCATAGTGGATGCCAATAATTTACGAACAAGGCCATCCGTTTTCAATCTATCAAGTGTTCCAAGAAACAATTCACAAGGAAATACAATACAACAAGGAAACAACAATCAACAAGGACAAATTTCCAAGCAAGAGAACATGACCAATCAAAATACCAATCAAAATCATGGTAATTTCAATAATAATCTTGGCAATGCCCAAATATCAAATCCGTCTAGACCTTCATTTTTTTCAAATCGACGGACTTTTACTGCTTTGGGTCAATCTCTTGAATCTGCTCTCAAGGAACTTCTTGATAATAAGGTTATCACTTTACCACCACAAAGAGATTATGAGCCACAAGTTAAACCACCATCATGGAATGACTCGTATTATTGCAATTATCATCGATGTAAAGGCCATAGGACAAACAATTGTCAAGCTTTGAAAAATCTAGTACAAGATTTAATTGACAATGGTACTATTACAATTGAGGGACATCATACCAATGATGATCATCAAGCATTCAAAGATCCTTTGCCAAATTACCAAAAGGGGGAAACATCGGATACCAAAGCCAAAAGCATACATAATGTTGAAGACAATATAATCTGCTATATTTACACAGATGATAATCGGATTAATGTTATCAAAATTAAAGGAAAACAAGAATATCAACAGGTTAATGTAACAACGAGAGGTCAAGCAAAGGTTGTTTTAAAAGGAAGTTCGTCTAAAACTACTATTTCTTCTCCAACTCAGTATAATCTGGTTGATCAATTGAGAAAAACATCAGCTCAAATTTCTATTCTTGAACTTCTTAAAATATCCCCCATACACAAGAATATTTTAGAAGAAGTGCTTGTGAACACAACTGTTGATACTGATCTAGATGCAAACAGATTTCAAGCCATGGTGGGACATTTGTCTTCCCCCACTTGTCTTTCATTTTCCGATAAAGATGATGCTTCTATGACACATCCACATAATTCCTCATTATATCTTGAAGTCATGATCCATAAACATCGAATTAGACATGTCTTAATAGATGGAGGAGCCGGTTTGAATATTTGTACCTTAAAATTGATAAATGCCTTAGGAATTTCAGAAAATGAAATTGATTCACGAAGGAAGATAACTATTAAGGCATATGATGATGAAGAAAGAGCTTCTAAGGGATTAATATTGCTACCTATCAGAGTGGGACCTGTTGTGAAGAATACTTTTTGTCAAGTTCTAGATCGAGATTTGTCTTATAACATACTTTTGGGTCGTCCGTGGATTCATGATATGCAGGCCGTATCATCAACATATCACCAATGTATCAAGTTTCCATATGATGGACAAGAAATAACCATACAAGCTGATTACAATAGTACCCAAACTTGTTCTAATCTTAGGGTGAGTCAAGATGTCTTTGTGCCATATAATAGAGAAGCTCTTGTTGTTTCTTCTTCTAATCTACAAGTCCAATTGCAAGAATTGACAAATAATCTTGATACTAAGCTAAAGTTTAAAGACAAAGGGGTAGGTGAATATTCACTATCTCTTTCTACTTTACCTCCTTCTCCAAGATCACATGGATTACCAACTTTATCAAATCAAAAGATTGCAACTGCTTCTACATCTCAAACTTCCGTGCCAATCACAAAGTTTGATGGAAAATTCATTAGAGCTAATACCACTGAAGAAGAAGCTGAAGATAGGGACATCCTAAATTGGCTATACAAAGATGAAGATGAATCTCTTTTACACATTAAGTTACCTAAAGAACAATATGGTAAAGGGTACGCTATCATGCAAAAGATGGGTTATGAAGGCAATGGTCCTATAGGGAAACGAAGAGAAGGAATTTTGGAACCAATTCAGCCTATTTCAAAGCATTCAAGTGATAAAACAGGACTTGGATATGGTAAAGATAAAGAAGAACTTACTTCACAGCAGACATCATTAGTTCACAAAGGAGAATCCGTGTCAGATAAATCTCATGAATCAGTTTTCCAATTGCAAAATAGTTCAGATACTGATTCTAATGAATATGAATGGGACACCATTTATAATGATGAATTCTGGAAGGATAAACAAGTTGATACTATACATAAATATGCACCTGTTCTTATACAAGGAGAAGGTTCAAGGCCTTCACTCGATTATGTTTTACAAAGCGATCATGACTCAAGTGAGGAAGAATCAGATTCTAACGAGATTGATAATCAACAGGAGAATACCATCACAGACCTTGTCTACCATGAGGATGACAACCATATCATGACTTTGACAATTCAAGACCTTACCCAACCTAATGATCCTATGCCTTTAGTTTATCCAGAACTTATAGATTGGGACATTGACGCACCTATCCATATTCCTACATTCAGTAATGATGAAGATGTTATAACTTTCCTTTGTTCCTCAAATGAAGAAAACAATTGTTTCATTCAAGAATCTTATACTCATGAGTTTGACAAGGAGAGTGTCAAGTCTCTTAGCTGCAAAATAAATGAAATAAAAGATGGATCTATTGGTGAAAACCGAAAAATGGCAGTGATAGATAAAAACAAGAGAAAAATAAAGAGCGAATCTGACAGTGAAAACCTTTCTGAGGCACTAAAGGATGAGAAACTTGACACTCTTCCCAAGTATTATCATGAAAGATCTTCTATTTTGATTGAACCAACAGAATCAATCAACATAAGTACACCAGAGCAGCCAAAAGTTTTGCAAATTGCAGCATCATTAACAGTTGAAGAAGTCCAGAAATTCATGCAATTCTTGAAGGATAATCAAATTAATTTTGCTTGGTCATATGCTGATATGCCAGGGTTAGATCCTAATCTGATAATGCATCATTTATCTATCAAACCTGGGATAAAACCTGTAAAGCAAAAGCTCAGAAAGATGCATCCACATGTTGCATTATTGGTCAAGGAATAATTAAAGAAGCTTTTAGATGTTGGATTCATTCGAACTATTGACTATGCAGAATGGATTTCAAACATTGTACCTGTTTCAAAGCCAGATGGAAGGATCAGAGTTTGTACAAATTTCAGGGATTTAAATAAAGCATGCCCTAAAGATGATTTTCCTTTACCTAACATAGATTTGATTGTTGACTTAACTGCTGGTCATGCAATGTATTCATTAATGGATGGATTCTCAGGATACAACCAGATAAAAATTACACCAGAAGATCAAGATAAAACAGCGTTCACATGTCCTTGGGGTACTTATTGCTGGAATGTAATGCCATTCGGGTTAAAGAATGCTGGAGCTACTTATCAAAGAGCAATGACAACTATTTTTCATGATATGATGCATACATTCATGGAAGATTATGTTGACGATTTACTTGCTAAATCTCATACACGAGATGAACACCTAGAAAGCTTGTCAAAAATCTTTGTCAGAATGGAAAAATTCAATGTTCGACTGAATCCAAAGAAATGTGTCTTCGGTGTTACATCTGGAAAACTCCTAGGGTACATTGTTTTAGAAAAGGGTATAGAAGTTGATCCAGAAAAGGTACAAGCTATAATGGACATGCCTCCACCATGAAATATCAGTCAATTAAGATCCTTGCAAGGAAGATTACAGTCCATCAGAAGGTTTATAGCTCAACTGGCAGACAAAAGCTTTCCATTCACACATCTATTGCATAAAAATGTTCCATTTAAATGGGATGACAAATGTGAAGCAGCATTCAATCAGATTAAGCAATATCTTACACATCCACCAGTTCTAATTCCACCTATTCTAGGAGAGCCGCTTATACTCTATATTTCAGCAATAGAAGTATCTTTGGGTGCATTGCTAGCACAAGAAGACTCTACAGGTAAAGAAAGGGCTATATATTATATCAGTAGAACCTTAACAAGACATGAGTTAAACTATAGTTTCATTGAAAAAGCTTGTCTTGCAGTAGTGTTTGCTTCTCAAAAGTGGCGACATTATATGTTGACTCATACAGTTAAGCTGATAACAAAGATAGATCCATTAAAATACTTATTAAGCAGAGCCACTTTAACAGGAAGACTTGTAAAATGGGTAATGATCTTAAGTGAGTTTGATATTCACTATATAGATCGAAAAGCGATTAAAGGACAGGTCATTGCAGATCAGTTAGCTGAAGCTCCTTTACAAGAAGACAATCCAATGCATATTGAGTTTCCTGATGCAGATGTCTTTATAGCAACAATTCAGAGACCATGGGCATTATACTTTGATGGATCTTATACACAACATGGCTCGGGGGTAGGGATTCTTTTTGTTACACCTAAAGGACATACCATCTCACGATCATATCGGTTGATGTTTCCTTGCACAAATAACATAGTAGAATATGAGGCATTACTCATAGGATTAAAGATAGCTTTGGAATGGTAGATTACAGATCTGGAAGTTTATGGTGATTCACAACTTATCATTAATCAAATTAATGATGATTATCAAACCAAAGATGATAAGTTGCTACCATACAAAAACATGGTGGATGATTATAAGAAATATTTTGTGTCAATCAAATTTTCACAAATATCAAGAATTGACAATAAAGCTGCAAATGCAATGGCTACCATTGCTTCTTTATTACAAATATCAGAAGATCAAACCAAGTATGAATTCTTGGTGGAACAATTGTTTTCTCCTGCATATGATAATCCTGAAACCCAAGTTATATGTCATTTAACCGGTTCAGATTCACCCTTATATGGCAAAAATTATACCTATTTGAAAGATAACATCTTGCCTTTAGATTTATCTCTCAACCAAAAATGGAATTTCATTCGCCAATCATCCCGTTATACCTTAATTGCCAATATCCTTTATAGACGTGGTCTTGATGGTACACTCCTTAGATGTCTTGAACGTGACGAATCTGAAAAAGCCTTACAAGAGGTTCACAGTGGTATTTGTGGAACTCACTCAAATGGTTTGACCTTAGCGAAGAAACTTGTCAGAATGGGATGCTATTGGCCTACCATGGAGCAAGATTCTTTTACTTTTGTTAAGAAATGTTCTAAATGCCAGATCCATGGGAATCTTATTCATGCACCTGCACAAGAATTGCAGCCTTTTATTTCAACATGGCCTTTTTCTCAGTGGGGATTAGATCTTGTTGGAAAAATACATCCTTCATCATCAAATGGTCATAAGTTTATCATCACAGCTACTGAGTATTTTACAAAATGGATTGAAGTTGTTCCTCTAACAACAGTGACTGGTAAACAGATATCTTCATTTATCCTGAATTACCTTATTTGTAGATATGGAATTCCTAATTCTATTGTTACTGATAATGGAAGACCTTTTAAGAATCAGGATGTTGATGAACTTTGTGAAAGATTTCATATCCAACATGGTACTCATATTATCCATTGTGGTCAGCGAAGCTTCTAACAAAACATTTTGAAGATATTGAAGAAGGCGATAAATGATCTTGGTGATTGGCATATTCGGCTCAACCCGGCTTTGTGGCATATAGAACCTAGTATTAAGCACATAGCAGGAGCTACACCATATGCTTTAGTCTATGGAGCAGAAGCAATCTTACCATTGGAAGTTGAAATACCTTCGCTTAGGGTTTCACTTAAGGGATTGATAAGTGATGAAGACTACCGAGTTTCTCGCCTTCAAGAACTCGAACTGTTAGATGAAAGATGCCAATATGCAGCTGATCACTTGAAAGGTTATCAACAAGTCATGTCTCGTAGTTATAACCACAGAGATAAACCACGGGCATTTCAAGTGGGTGACTTAGTTTTGAGGGAAAATCCACGTAATCAGCAAGATAGAGAAAAGAAAGGCAAATTTGAACCTAATTGGCTTGGTCCATTTGTTATTATAGCAGCATATGGTTTTGGAGCATATCAATTATCCACATCAGAGGGGGACCTGTTTGAAGAGCCAACCAATAGTATTCACCTTAAGAAGTTTTATGTCTAAAAAGTCCTGAAAAAAATGAAAAAAAAAAATCATAAAAAGTCCTGAAAAAATCAAAAAAATCATAAAAAGTCCTGAAAAAAAATCATAAAAAGTCTAAAAAATCAAAAATCATAAAAGTCCTAAAAAAATCAAAAAATCATAAAAGTCTGAAAAATCAAAAAAATCAGAAAAATCTTGAAAAAGTGCAATAAAAACAAGTGGTGAAAACTTGGCAAACAAGCGCTACTTGTGATCGAAATGGGCTCCCCCATTTATTAGTTTATGTCTTATTTTCACTTTAGGCATCATTCATCCACGTCTATCATCTGTAAATATCTTTCATTATCCATACCATGTAGTGGGAATCTTTAGGTTTCATCATGGCTTGATAAAATTTGTACATATCTTTTATCTTTAGGTTGTGTTTACATTAAGGGAAAAACGCGGAAACATACAAGAGAGGGGCAACGAGCTTTTAGAATATTCCAAAACAGGCAAATAACAGTTTGACAAAACACAACCTCGTCATATCAAATCAATCACAAACATATTCATGTCAATCGAAATCGAAACAAAATGATCCAAACAAACTATCGACATGCAGAATATCAATGATGGTAACCAAATTGGATGATCTTAATCTGAATAAATGTTTGAAATGCCTTAAACAGGATTTGAATGGTTGTTTGATTTTTTATCATATCTCTGGAGTAATTCGATGATGTATTGAACTAGAAAAACAAGGAAGGAGTATGATTTTTCTTTGTCTTCTGTTTGTGAGGAAACTCATTAGTACTATGCAAATTGGTCGCGAGACATGCTCTACTATGGATCATGGATGACATTTCGGAATTTGCATGGGAAAAGAGTTAACTCTTGTCTGTTTATGCTAGCAATACTCAGGTCATCTCGGTTCAATTATACCTAGATGCTTGTATTAACTTGCTATATTAAAAATCATGAAAGCAATACTTAGGTCATCACTGGTGCTAACATACCCTTTGATGCTTGTATTAACTTTCAACATTTCAAAGCTCTATGATGATACAAAAAGCATGTATAAACTCTCCAAATGGCAATATTGTATGAATGTCCTGCATGGTTAGTATAGGTTGCATTCATGTTAGAATTTGCATCTTGCATTCATAGATTCCTAAAAGCCGGCAAAGACTCAAAAGATTTATATCTTTTCAAATATGACTGAGTATATTTTGACATTCACAAAACATCATTCATTTATCATAAACATCATTTCATAAATTATTGCATTAAAAAAAAAAAAACATTTATCATAAACATCATACATTCATTTATCATAAACATCATTTCATAAATTATTGCATTAGAAAATCATCTATCATAAACATCATACATTCATTCATTTATCATAAACATCATTTCATAAATTATTACATTCATTCATCTATCATAAACATCATACATTCATTTATCTCATACCATCATGTATATAAATAATCATAAATCATGAAGCCATCATATAGTTCACATATCATATATATATATCATGTAAAATTATCATTGCATTTCATATATCTCAAAATGAATGTCAAAATGTACAAGGATGTCAAACTACAAATGATATAATATCATCAAAAATGTGATCATCTCACGGTGTATACAAAATGTCTCAACAGAATATCATAAAAGAGATCATATACAATGCACTAGGCCGAACTATCCTGTGATGGAGCTGGCCTAGGACCTGTACCACCTGCCCCTGATGGACCTGTATCACCTGCCCCTGATGGACCTGCTCCGCCTGACCCTGGTGGCCCTCTAGGAGGTAATGGCTGTGTCACACCCCTGCTGGTAGTACGAGAGCGACCATGAGTAGATCGTGACTGAGTGTAGCTCTCTCTCTGCTCAGCTGGGAATGCATCATGATATCTGGTGCGATAAAACTCTGCCTCTCGAGTAGCCCTCATAACCTCTCTCATCCTGTATCCACTGGCAGGGTGCTACACATGCCACTCTCTGTGGGCTATCTACTAAAGGCAATGGCACATCACCCGTGTCTAGCAGCATCTCTCGGCTGATGATGAAGTCTGACCACATGGCTGAGCTCAAGGCTGTACTGTGATATTTGAGCTTTCTGAAGCTCTGTCTTGTGCTGAGAGATGTCGAGCTAAAGCTCTTGTCGGGGATCCAGCATGAAGATGGGTCAGTATGCCTCATCCGTGGTCCACCTCTGCCTGCACTACCTCCTCTACTACCTCTCCTGCCACCTCTCCTGCCGTCTCTCCTGCCACCCCTACCATCACCACCATCATCTCCATCTGAGTCATCATCTCCACTACCCTCCTCGTCCTCACTGTCCTCTGAATCGTCATCACCTGACTCTGAATCTCTCTGTCGACGTCTCTGTCCAATGACAGGAGCAACAGCCTCATCGGGATCAAACATACGTAGAGAAGGATGCTGTAGAACATACTGAACATACTCTGGTGTCGCCCCTGCATCCAGAACATCCGCCTGGTAGTCCCACATCTGTGCTCCTAAACTGAGGAACTCTGCAACAGCTGCATCATAAGAGATCCGTGGGCCCCACACTGCAAGCTCTGCCTGTCGCCGCGCATAAATAGCTGAACCAACAGGCATACCCTGAGTCTGACCAAACTGTCGCAATACACGTCTAGCAAGAAATCTCTCCAAGATCCATGTGGTCCGTCCAATCAAAAATCTGGAAGTGCATACAAAAGGCATCTCCCTCGCATCCTCTGGCCATGGCTCACAATCCAAATATGGCCTCCAACATACTGTGTCCAAACTATCTAACAGCCGCTGCCAATACACTAGTTTTCCCAGTCTAGGCTGAGCAATAATATGTGAATATCTCCATCTGTATGGTCGACCAGGTGGACGATCTCCTCGAGTCAATGGACGTAACACTGCAAAATGCTCCCATGCCCATATCTGTAATAATGAGCATCCGACAGCAAAACTCCGGCCTCTACCATATACAATGTGATGTAGCTCGTCATATAAGTGGGCTAGCATACAGGTACCCCATGCATATCGTGTGCCCTGCATCACCATGCTCTCTAAGACACGACCCCATCTGATCGCGAACCCCTTCGACCTATGGTCGGGGCACAACACACCTCCAATGAATCCTGCAAGTACAGCTGGTAGTGGTGGATAGGCATCTGTAATCTCACCCCATGGGATGAAGTACCCAGCAATCTGATCATCTCTGAATATCCGTCTCAAAGCAAGAGTACCTCCAGCCTCTCGTCTGTCAAAAACAACAATCTCTCCCATCACTGGGATCCGTAGGATGTGATATTCATCCTCGGGAGTCACTGTAATCTCACCGGTCGGTAAATGAAAGGTGTTGGTGTCGCTATGCCACCGCTCTGCAAGTGCTGTCAATAGAGCCCTATTGAGGCGAACCTCGGGCATATCAAGTAATGAAGTCAAACCACAAGCATCGATCACATCTCTATCAGGCTGTAATAAATGTGGAATCAATGACCATGTGCTCGGGAAAGTCTCTCGTACCTGCAAGACACCTAGTCTCTCCTGTTCACATACATCATCAAAACAACATCAATATCAAATCATCTTAACGTATCGATAAAGATCAATCAATTATTTGTTTTCATCATGGAGCATAAAATAAATCGGCATCAGGATTTCTACAACAACTTTAGGAGAAAACTTATCTATCCTATTTGTTTTTAACAACTTTAAAAGCAAATTTATCAACTACTATTTGTTCTCCAACAATTTGGGAAACAAATTTATCATGTGGAACAAAAAGCGCTACAGAACTAATTGTGGGCGCTACAAAATTCTTTATCAGCGCTAAGGAAACTTTTGCGCTACAGAATCAATCAAGAGCGCTACAAAACTTATCATATGCGCTATGAAATATTTTGCGCTACAAGACATATCAAAAGCGCTGTAATATATTTCAAGTGCGCTAAGAAATCAATCGCGCTACAATACATATCATATGCGCTACGAAATAGTTCACGGGCGCTACGACATTGTATGCGCTATGGAAAATTTCAAATGCGCTACGATACGCCTTAAGGGCGCTACAATATTAAACGTGCTACGAAAATTATTGCATGCGCTACGATACACTTTAAGAGCGCTAAAACTCAATGTTTTTAAATTAAAACATTAAAAACGTGCGCAAAACAAAATTTTCGAAAGACAGGAATTTGCGAGACACATACCGGAGGTCCGTAGTGCGCTGGCCGCTGATGACGTCGGATACGCTCGAAACGGTGCAGGTGAACTGGAAGTGCCATGATTATCCACTCAGAGCTCAATATTTGCAAATTTTACTAAGTTAAAATTGAAAATGACATGGAAAATGACATTTTTAACCTATATAATGGAAAAATTGGGGCATTTTATCATATTTTCACATACCAGGGGCAATTTCTTTATCA
The DNA here is from genome assembly GCA_007258455.2 of Sequoia sempervirens. Lineage (NCBI taxonomy): Eukaryota > Viridiplantae > Streptophyta > Pinopsida > Cupressales > Cupressaceae > Sequoia > Sequoia sempervirens. The sequence goes on from VDFB02090873.1 coordinate 220,725, forward strand.
AATTTTCATTTCATATCTTATCAGGGCAATTTCTTCATATCATAAGTTTCGAACGACAAATCGATATCTCAAAAATCATCAAAATTCAAAAATTCAAATATCGATTCATCGTTCGCGGGGGCATACACATACATCTATTAAATGTTTCAAATCAATATTTGGGGCAAAATTTCAAAATTCTTTGAAGTAATGCGTAAAACAAATCACTTCAAAGAGGGGCAAAATGTATACACTTAAAAATGGTCATATCACATTGTCTGGTAATTAATTAAATATTTTTAATAATATTTAATTAAAATCTTTTGATTCTATCTACGTATAAATAAATTTAAATAATTTATTTATATTGTTCATGATTTCATTTCGATTAAATATTTAATCACCTTTTCATATTCATTTCTTAATTAATTAAATAAATGTTACAATTTATTTATATTAATTATCATATAATCTTAGTTTGAATATTTTATTTGAAATATAGGAGTGTCATGTGCATGAGTCAGGTCAAAAAGTTACGAGTTTATGGGGGAATTAAAAGTATACATTCATATGGATCTAAAAAAAATATATATATATATTTTATTCAAATAAACATTAAAATATTATAATTCTTCTAAATATCATTTATAATTAAATATTCCAAAATATTTGATTATTTCCTCTAAATCCAATATTCATTTTTAAATCATTTCAAAATTCCTCCAATTCAATAATCTATTCATAATTAAATATTTCCAAAAATATTTAATTAAATTCTTCTAAATATTTCAAAAATCTTCTAAAGCCACATCATGATTAAATATTACCAAAATATTTAATTAATTCTTCTATAGTTTTCAAAAATAAAAAATCAAATATCAAAAAGCAATAAATTAAATTAAATAAATTTTAATTTAATTTTAGGACCTCTTCAACTTTCTCAGGAATAAAGCTGTAAAGCAGGAAAGGTAAATTTCTACTGTTTGCATTTTAGCTTAATTTCAGTGGGTTGAACAAACTTCATTCTTCTCCAACTACTCTCAACCTCCCCATTTTCAGCTACCTCCAACCTCTCAGTCTCACCAAAATTTCGACCTACAGGACAATTCATAGCCCATAGATTCTTTGCCCGTGAGTTAAACCTACAAAATCCTCATCGGTATGAGACTCCAAAGATATAAATTTAAAAGCAAGAGCAAATTATAGGCAAAATTGCAAGTAGCATTAGCATTCATAGAGCATTTTCATAGCAATAGCATAGAATCATAGCATAATAGCAGCAGAATCATGATACATCTCACTCACAGCCCCTGTGCATAATCACAGCCCCTGTCCATATCCGTATCAATAATTTCACTTTCATCAATATATAGAATAGTTTTCCTTTGCATACTCGTTCTGCAGCAGCCATTTGGAGAAGCTTACACAATCTGAGAGCCAAAAGCTTCAAAAGAATCTCTGTGGATAGAGGAAAAATGGAATGACAGAAGGAATTTTGCTTTTAATTTGGTTTTAATTTCTTTAGTTTAAAGGTTTCATTTAGTGTTTATGTTTTGTTTTGCATTTCAATTACTTGATTATACACAATACCCAGTATTAGTTCCCTGAGGCTTGGGCCTTGGATAACTTTCTCATAATTGACCTCATTGTTTGAAGACAACAAGCGAATTGGCGGAAGACTACTCAACAACTTTTCGTCTGTGAGGATATTAGACCTTACCCACGCTCCGGCTTCCTACTTCACTACTTTATGCGATCAAAATGTGTCATAGCTCATTTACTTGGTTATTGTTGGATTCTTTGGCGACCTTTGGAAGCACCTGGTCTTCATCATAAATCACATATGTGCCCAATCCCGTAGCATGATAATTCCTGAAAGGGTCATTATTTATGTGTTCACTCAACAAAGCATCTTCCTTATCATTACGGTCTCTAATCACCTTTTTTCTTCCTCCTAACGTTTTATTCTTATTTCCTCCTTTGGTGATAGAACATGAAACTTCAAAGGGTGATCAGAGCCTCATGCCATGTGTTGAATGTAGAGCTTTCGATTCTATCTTTCATTTTTGCTGTCCTTGGTCCTAAATATCGAGATGTGACCAATCTAAAGAAAATATCCATCCACCTTTGATGAAATTCTCAAGATGAATGAGACCAAACATAGGAGGAACGCTCACATGATCACTAGTATTTTGCGGGGCCCATTGTTGATCTTGGGGCAAACAAATGAGAGTTAAAGGAGGCATTTGATGACACCTCGGTGCTCGACTTTGTTTCCGTGGAGCTGCACATCACCTTCTTCCTTAGGTTAGTAGGCCCAGGTCCCAAGCTTGACTATGGTTTTGGCATAACAGGTTGTGCTAGCGCCAGTCGATCCTTAGGGTTGTGTATTAGTTTCTTTCTTATAATAAGAGTTAAGAGAAGTTTCGACCTGTTCTGTCATCACTTAAGTGTAGAACCTTAGTGGTGGCATTTGATAAAACCACACATGTCTTTGAACGACTTTATTTGGTGCTAAAGTTGATCTCTCTTCAGTATGCGGTATAATAACTATTTAGGACTAGCTAGAATGTCCCGCCAGAACACATTAATGGGATGATTTCTTCAATTGCTCCACCACATTAAAGGGTGACGAGCTCGAAGATTTCTGCTCCTTTGCTTTTGTTATAATAATCTCCCTCCGTGGTTGAGAAGGCGAAGAGACGGTCGAAGCACCGGGAATTTGATCGGACATGCCTTTGCATTGCGCGTTGTCTGAAAGTGAAACAACAGGCTCACCGGTGAATCTCTCACTCTTTGGTATGTTGTAATCATTGCTAAGTTTGGATGCCATTCCATGAACAGCAGCATTGCGGTTTTCTTTGCTACTCCATCTAGGAAAAGAGCACATGATCAGGAGCAATATCAGACTCTTGCTCTAAGGACATTCCTTGCATTTGCTCGGTAAGGACCGCACTCTCCATTGGTGAGGCATATATGTATCCTCCATTTTCCATTGTAGTACCTTGATTGCATTGCTCTGCTACCTTCTGTTGTAAGTTGCCACGCGGACAATTTCGGGGCATATGCACATCGTTGCAGGGGAAGCACCATGGATTGATGTCATCAATAAGATTGTTTTGTCCCGTGGTTAATTCCCTACTCGAGCTTGGCGACACACTTGTCAGTGGAGTAGGCACCGGGACCATTTGACTTGTAGTTAGCGCTGGTGGATTAGTGCGAGGCACATTCTGATATTGATTTTGCTGATAAGTAGATCACCCGCCTTGATAGTTTTGATATACAGGCTGTGGGGGCGTTGTTTGGTTCTGCTTGAGAGTTGTTATGTCATTTGCCATAGTTCGCAACATCTCCTTAAGGTCACTTATTTCATCCTTGGAAGAACTTGATGTAGAAGCCAAGTTTTCAAGAGCGGTCGCATATGAGTACATTGATTGGGGAGTTGCTGCCACACTAGTCGATGCGGCCTCTTGTGCAGAGGTTGATATTTCAGAAAATATCAACATAATAGGTCAATGAGGCAATTTGGTAGAGTGGCTCCTCCCAAAGACTTGATCATCACATAAATGTCGGGATTAATGGACTTCAAATAAAATATGAATGTAAATTTTGGAGTCAGGCAGATAGTCACAGGAATCCTCTGCCAATTTGAGTGAAATCGAGCATTGAATTCTGTCAGAGCCTCCTGGGGGGCTCATTTTATGATGGATAGCTGATAATATAATAAAGAACGATCTTCGTCGTTTGAGAACCTTTCATAAAATGGATCTCCGAGTTCATCCCAAGTGCGAATTGAATTAGGAGTCAGCGTTCGGTACCAATCCAGAGCCTTACCTTTGAAGGACGCGGCGAGGAGCCTTAGGGCTACATTCTGCGCTATAATACCATGTACTAGACAAACATCTGCCACATCCTGCAAATGTTCTGCTAGCATTTTTGTGTTGTCTCCAGCAAATTTGGGAATAGCTTTTAGGGCCGAAACCGGGATAGCGCCCCAAACAGTGGGCGCTACCGAGGCTACCAGGGGACTTCCAGCATCCCATGCTACGTAGTTTCTGTTCGCGACCGACAACTTGGTGAGAGAAAAGGGAGGTGGGAATGGAACGGTTACCAACTGATTTGCAGCCTACACTATCCCTAGCGGAGGTACTAGTAAACCTGGGTTACTTGCGATCCAAGATCTAGTTATAGGTCGATGGCTCAAACACCTCTCTATAAGGCAATTTCATTAGTTCAGGTCCCACCGGGCGTGCCAGAAAAAGGACAAACTGTTGACACCAAAAATTGATGAGGTAACAGTGCCTTATGCGAAACTCAGTTTAAGGGGGACCTTTTGCACTAAATTGAATGACCTCCGAGTTTTTAAAGAAGTCGGCTTCTTCTATAATGGGTTTTGGAAAGGGAAAAGAAAACGGGTGTAATGAAGCAAAGACTAATCTAAGGCGATGCGCCAAAATCTGCTTATGGGCACAATAAATCATAGATTTAGGGGCCTGAATAGTGTTGGTGCATTCCAAAACATTAAAGACTTAAAGCTATAGCATAAACAATTCATTTATTGACATAAAATAATATTGCATACAGCCTCACAACTAAGAAGAGTCATTAGACATGATTTAGGTAAGCAAGCTTGTATTCAACATATATAGAAGTTCCTCAAATGAAATGCTTAAGACAGTATAAAGCACAGTTTACAGTTTAATCAAAATATGAAAAACAGAAAGGCTGAACGATTGGCACAATCTGAAAGTTTTTTGCAAATAGAATAGTAAAAGAGGTCTGGTGTCTCATGCTAAAAACTAGTGTGTTTTTCTCTAAAATTTTGGACCCTTCTCTCTGCGACAGAGAGTATATATATAGCAGGAAAAGAAACCTCCCACTGCTTTAGAGAACTGTAACAGAAAAGATCCCGCAATCTTTTGCAATGATGCCTGAATCAGAAGATTCTCAAGGCCGTTACAACAGCATCGAGCTAGAACACAGTATCCGGTCATCCAAGTGTAGGTGCATCCCTTGTAATGATGGCGGTGGTCCCAGCCAGGCTCGAGGCGACAAGTGTCATCCACTGCTGCAAATGACTTATGACAAGCGGCACCCAATAGCATTATCTTCCTTAACCAGCCTATTGCCCGCTCTATAGATTAGTCATAAGGCACCTGGCAGTCTCCCGCTACCCAAATGAAAACTTCTCTCATTGCTGCTGAGAGATTGCGAAGATGCAACACATGTCCCATCGGCCGAGATCCTTATTGCAGTGGAGAGAAAGCTGCATCAATTAGGTGCGAAAGATGCATGGCAGCATTTCGCTACCCACGGCTGTTTGTTTCCTTACTGCGTGAAAGATCTGCAAACGGTTGCCACCTAGCAGAAGGTGGGGCCCACCAACACCTTTTAGAAAATAAAAAGAAACTCAGCGGAAGCATTTCGCAACCCGTGGTTATTTATTTCATCCCCTCATGAAAAACTTGCGATCCACCGCCACGTAGCAAGATGTAGGACCCTCTAACAATCTTTAGAAATAATGGCCCCACAGAAGCCTTTCGCAACCTGAATAGACTTTAAGGAAAAAAGAAATAAAACCATACGTAAGTGCGACACGTGGATGCCCAACGCAGCTCCTCAGGACTCGAAAGGGAAGCCATTGCCCGAAGTTGCGAGGAGGAGATGTGCAAAGTGGCAGATCAAAACTTGTCTGAAAGCCGAACAAATTCGACGAGCACAGGCCGGCCCACACATAATACAAAAAGAAACCTGAAGGGAGTTGCTGACATATTTATTTTAACAGGTCAATCAAACTCTACAGAGCCTTTCATTTTCGGCCTCTAGGATAGATCACTTGTGGTGCCTCCTTTGCAAGACCAAGCACCTATGAAGCACTTTCATTTTGAAGGAGCAAGCACCTATAGAAGATTTGTTCACCTTTTGCAAAACCAAGCACCTGTAGAGATTTTGTTCACCTTCTATGGGACCGAGCACCTGTGGAGCCAATTTTGTAGGACCGAGCACCTACAGAGCTTTTATTCACCTTTCACAAGACTGAGTACATATGGAGCCATCTCTTCTGCATGTCTGAGCATGTCAGATTCTGGTCTGCTTCCTCAATGATTCAGGTATATTTTGACTTCTTTCTACTTTACCTCACATTCATTGACGTGTATGCTCGCTAAAGTGTGGGAAAAATGTAATGGCATGAATTCGCACCCCTTACAAATTCAACATTTACATTACCCCTACCTTAGAGAATTAAATTTGATGTTGCAATTTCCACACTCACCACCTTTCTTTGTCCACTTGGCAACTCATTGGTGTGTCAGTGGAGGAATTTCTACCAGGAATGCTAGCACGATGCGCAGATGTTCATGTGGTGAGCTTCCATCTTGACAGGATTCCTACCTTTGGAATCTATAGAGGCGTTACACTCCTCCATTAGATACGAAGGGTAACATTTTTTGCTCCCTTGACCGACTTCAAATGGGATTTTTTCCTCCTCTTTCCTTTCAAATTATCCAACTATTCATTTCATTCAACTTCTTCACAATCTCTAGACTCTCTTAGAAACTCCTTGGCTTCTACACGCTCACTTTCAAACATCACCACCACCATTGAAGCTACAAGCTGCTACATTCATGCCTCCATCTCTCTATTGTTACAACAAAGTTAGCTTTGGGAAGTTCGCTCCTTCCTCCATTTTCCTTGAGAGCATGTAGTTGAGAAGGTGACATCCACCACCTTCATTCACCTTTGCATTATGGGTGCTGTCATAATAGTGCTTTACAATTCCTGAGAGGAACGAATTTTAGCTGAAATCACATATTTTTAGAAAATATAATGATTTAAGCCTTAAAAAGTTCTATTTTAAGGATTCCAATTGAAGAGGGTTTGATCAAATCACCTTAGATCAAACCCCCTTGGATAGAACCTAGCTAGTTTTAAACCATACCTATAAATGCGTCTCTTTTACACCTATCAAAATGCTGATAAAAATCACTTTTGATTTGGATTTTGAAGGATCAAAATGAATTCATTTAAAATTTATTTCAAATGATTATGGTATTCCTCCAGAACAAACTATCAATGAATATAATTTTAATATGTTTTGGTTTTGTTATGTATTTGTTTAAGTTTTATTAAACATGGTTTTCATCAAAATGAATTTCTTTATTTCTTCACATGTGGAAAATAGAAGATTATCAAAAAATTTGAAAATATGGAGTGCACCCGGATATTGAAGTCATGATCAACAAATGAAAATAAAATAAAATTTTGACATATCACAAAAAATTCACATTATCTGGATCCGTTATTATGCGGATTGTAATTTGTTTGACTTTGAAACTTGTTAAAGGAAAAAAATTCCAACAAAAACTATCTAACCAATTGGGCTTGCCTAGATATCAAGTTACAAATCTAAATTTGAAAGAATTAGAATTTTATGCTTCATGGAAAAAAAGTTATGCGTTATACGGTGTGCGTCACTTTTTAAAAATGTTGTTTTCTAAAAAAAATCTATTTTCGTGGGAGATGGAAAAAGAAGTGCAATTTGATTCCAAAAATTTTGAAAAAAATATTTTTAGAATCTACAGACAAAATTTGATGAGACTCTAGTTTACACCATCTTCAAATTCCTCATAGTTTAGCCACTATAGGTGCCCAAATGTGAAGATTTAGTTAAAAATAATAATTTCAGTGTCTAGTTTGGCCAAAAATTGTAAACCACTATTATGGGATCACCCTTATCGTATTTGTATTGCAACATATTGTTGTTTATGCATTGCTTGGTATTCCCATTTCTATACTCTCTTTATCATCTTTCTATACAATTGTTGCTATCTAGTTGTCCGTGGAGGTGCAAACACCAAAGTGGGGGACTGACTTAGGCAATCCTCTAAAAATAGCCCCAACATTTTCCTTGGTCTTTTGTACATGTAGGTACTTTTCGGTTGGAGCTATTTGAAGGATTGAATTGCATGAAGTTTGGTATCATTTTTTTATCCTTGTCAATTCAAAGATAGACTAGTTAAAGTATTCTTGTTGTTGTACTTCATTTATGTACTTCCTTTACATTTTGTTATAGCATAAAATCTGATAGTCAACCTATTAGCCTGTCTCCTAGTGTTTTTGTCTGTTCCTCACACTCTCTGTTCATATGGATGCTAGCATGTTGCACTGGAGTCCATGTCCTGCGTTGTTGTCCTCAGGCAATGAGTTGTTTGAGTCACAAATCAAACTCTAGGAATTAGCTCATTTGACCTTCTAAAACATTTAGGTTAGTAGAGGGATAGAAGAAACCAAATTTATCTTCCTTTTCATCCCTAGAACATTAAACCTTTCCAATCACTTAACAATCTTGTGGTAGATTAGGGCAACCTGTTGCTTAGGACCCTCCCATGACTTGGGGTCTTAGAGTAGTCGGTCCTCCTCCTTTACAGAGAGGTGGCATGCATAGAATCATCCCTTGGATATTTCATGGATGCTTGCAAATCTATAGCTCACATGCATTCAATTGAATGAAAACAAAATATAGTTAGAATGCTTATAAACACCAAAAATCAAATGAAAAACATTACAATAAATTTAATATATCTATATTTCATATTCAAGGTCAAGTTTGTGGGTTGAGGCATACTTGCATGTGCCAATATCAAGTGAATAATATTAATTTTAAAAATATTAAAAACTTTGAACATATTCTAAAAACTAAAAACTACACAAAAATGTGAAAGTTTGGCGTTTTAGGGTGCTCACAATTTCTATTGCCTCACCACACTTGATTTTTTATACTAGGTCTCCCCTTGTTGGCCTATTGCTTTGTCAATTTTCCATCTCTTCTAAAATACATGTATAATTTAGACTTCAAAATCTATTGATCTCCAAAAGGCTTGGGTGTAAATGAAAATTAATTTTTATTGTTCACCTTCATTTATATAGGTGGGTAAAAAATTTGCAACTTGCAAACTATGTGCCCTACAACCTTCATTTTTGAACCAATGTGATCATAATGATGACATACATTATCCACATTGGCACATGATCTATGCATAATTGGTTTTATTTAAATCATACATGGTGCATTTATCATAACCCCTTTCATAAGTCAATGGTAACTTAAGTTGACATACAACACACACAATAACATATATATTTATTTGCTGTCACACATGTTTGGACCACACATGACCCATTATTCATTAATTTTTTTTTATCATTTATGGCATGTGCCATGTGCATCTAAATATTGATATGTCCCTTTATGGTCCCTTATATGCATTTTTCATAATTATATATATCACCATGATTACATAGTGATTATGATCTTACATTGATAGATCTTTTGAGATACATCAAGGGCATTATGCCTTCCCTCTTACATCTTATGCCATCATTGCCACATGTTTGTATATGGAGGGTATCCCACTTTCCCCCCTTACACATTTTTCCTTCTACTATTATATCTTACATTGGAGGCATCATGCTTTCACTTATTACACACTTTTGGGCCTTAGCATATTATGTTGCCCATGTAATACAAGATTTCATGCTTATATTTTATATTATTATACTCATGTCCTAAGTAGGTACTTTACTGTATTGGAGTACATGAGGATTTATGACTTCCTTATCATATCATGTACTTGCATGACTTGATCGCATGTTCTAATTGTCATACTAGGGCTTGCCCCACATTATTGGTTGCATGCTAGATACTTACATCTCAATTACCACTAGAGACCAATTGCCTTAATTATACCAATCTATGCTTGTGTTCTTGGTTGCCACATTAAGGGTGTAGACACTAAAATCATTCTTCTTTCATGCACCATTATTTTATTCATTAATAATGGTTATCATTATCTTATTATTATTTATTACCATTCATTATCCTCCATAACCATTTAATTAAAAATATTTTTTATTATTTAATTAAAGTGAGTTAATATCATCCACTAAATTAATTAATTAAATCCACTCATTTATCCACCTATTATCCATTAATAAATTTAATAAACATCAATTTTTATTTCATATTCTCCAATTGACTATTTAATAAATAATTAAATATTCAAATTTCATTTCATTCGGTTAACTAATTAATCAAAATTAGTTAATTTAATAAAAAACTAATATAATTCTTAACTCCTCCATGATTGCCACCTCCCCATATTGACTCCACAATTCATACAATATAAGATAAAATCTTATCCATCCATTCTTCTTTTCAAAATTTATAATTCAACCTCCTATTCATCATTTCACACCTACTCTTTAATGAAACATTATTCTATCGAGCATTGATAAATGTGAGCTGCAAGCATCTGCAAGCGGGAAACCCTAAGGGCCTGGGAGTCCATGCTTGCCTCAACGGTGGGGGAGGTCGTACCCTCCCCCGAAAGTGGTTTGTTCCTCTATAGGGCCTCCTTTCCTTTGAATTAATTTCATTTATTATTTTCCTTGTGCCACATTGCTTCTCTGGTTTTTATTTTTTGCTTTTGCATGCGTGTGTATCTATTTTCTATCTTCTCAGCTTCTTAGCTTGAGTTCATTTGTAGAAGGTGTTAATGGAGGGGGGTACGCAGCTCCCTGACCCCTCACCCCTCAGTTAATGCAGATGTCAGCGACACCCAAAGTTACTTGCAAAAATCTTTATGCAAAGTGGTGGTTGAGCAAGGTTTCTCTGTCCCTATGGAGATTGATTTCGCTATCGAAGAGGTGAACGGTGAGGATGGTGGGGAAGGTAAGTTTCCCTCTAATTGCTCTTTAGATTTTCATCTCTTGCCTAACAATGTGATGAAAGAAACTATTAATAATGAAAGGCTAAGGTTTAAAGACTTTGCTATTTTTTAGTGGTTGTTGATGTTAACAAATTTCTTGCAAGAAAGTTCATCGATTCCCGGTTTTCTAATGTTTGGGTTAATAAATTTGGTATCTAATTAAAATATTGTAGACTACTTCAGAAGGGATTGTTTGTAATTTTTTTGAGAATCCATGCCATGCAAGTAAAGGTCCTGGCCAAGCCCTACTGGAACATTGGGGGTTGCACCTTTCATGCCTTTTGTTGGTTGCCCGTGGCCATAACTGATGAAATAATAGCTCTCTACCCCTAGATGGGTTATTGTCAAAAACCTCCCTCCAGAGTTTTGGAAGATCATCCCCCAAATCTCGAAACCTATCAACAAGGTTGTTAAGGTTGATGAAATGAAGGTGGCCCTGCCTAACCTCGATGCTCACACCCTAGTCTCTCTAAACCCCAGGGTTGAGATCCCTAAAAACCTTTAAAAAAATTATGATTTTAGTGTGATTTCATGCCTATTTGAGATTCTAGGTGGGATCAATGCTTGTTTTTTATGCAAAAAAGAGGGGCGTTTTAGGAAAAATTGCCTTGTAATCCAAAGAAGGAATGGGAGGACTGTGAAGGCAAACCTTGGTGTTGGCTCTAAAAATTTTTCATTTGAAACTTAGGCGAATGAAGAAATTGGGGACAGTCAGGGCTCGTTGCAGCCTATCGAAACCTTAACTCCTGCCTTTGTGGAAAATGAGGAGCCCGTCACCTCTCATGTGATAGAAATTAATAGTGAGCCTATGACTATCAATAATGGTAACCATGAACACTCATCAATCGACTCTGGAACCCCTACTCTTTCCTTGTCCAAATCCTTTAATGCTATGGCACAAGAGGACGAGGGCAGAGAGGGAGTTGGTTATCCTATCGCCAATGAGGTTAATGGAAATAAGTCTTCTGAAAGTCCCCATCAGACCTTTGGCCAAGAGGAGACTGGTGATAAGGTGCTCCTTCAAAATTTGAATGCCCAACAACTGGTGATGAAGAAAATAAGACAACAGATATAAGAAAAATTCTTGTGTTCAGAGAATAACACCATGTAAAATTCTGATTTAAAAATCATCAAATATGGTCCTAACCCCTTTGCATTCCAAATTAAGGCTCATAACTTGGATAAGGCTAAGAGCATGTGTGTGGCTAGGAATCCCAGAGACCTATTGTTGGGTTGCATCGACCCCATCGTCGATGATCAAGGTGAGCCTCGGGGGGTGGCATCTCCCGATAACCTAATCGAGGGTGTTAACAAGCCTTGTGATGTTGATTCGGTCAACCTTGTGTCAAACAATGGCAGATCCCTCAGGATTTCTGAATAGACCTATGAGCTTAACCTCTTCCAAGCCATGAGCTCTCAACCCCCTCTCCTAGTAGATCATGACAATTTAGGCAACTAGCAGTTTGAGGTTAGTGTTGCGAAGGCAAGTGAGGGTAGGAGATCTAATAGGATTGGGACTAGGAACCCCGACTTAGGAGGTGAGATCAAAACAAAACACATTGAGAATATCACTCAAGGGCAGTTTGAACAAGGCAAAAAATAGAAAAATGATCCAAGTAGACTAAGAAAGAATAGAAACTCAATAAAAGTGGGTAAAAGCAACCTAGTGGTCAAGCATAAAAGGAAAAAAATTAGTTTGATCATTCAGTCACCCATGACAAAAAGGGCAGGAATAGAGGATAAACTTCCTAAGTGCTTCAAGCAATTTAGGAGTGAGATAGTGGATTTTGATATGATTGTTGATGATGAATGTTAATTGCATTTCCTAGAATGTCAGGGGGATAGAATCACCTAAGAGAAAGTACATAACCAGAAGGTTTTTAAACTTGGAAAAAAGGACTTCGTCCTCTTGTAGGAAACAAAAGATATTGGCTTTACCTTGGAAACAAATTTAAAATTTATCTGGAACATGGCTTCTTTTTTCTCTACATCCCATGAAAGAGGCAGGGCTGGTGCTACAATCCTATTTTCCAAGCATTGGGCCTAATGGGTTACGAACCATGGCACTTCTCCCTGCAATAGGGTAGTGTGGGAAACCTTAAAGAAAGATGAAATGGTGTTTCAAGTATGCTCCATTTATGCACCAAATGACCATAGGGAAAGAGTAGTTTTGTGGCATTGGCTCACTAACCTTCTGGAGGTGCCTTGGATTGTTGGCAACAACTTTAATATGGTAGAGCAAGCAGAAGATAAGTGGGTGGGATTGATATGTCTTGGAAAGGCAATGAAAAGCATTTCTGGTATAGGCTATGTTATCACGGAATCAAGCAACGCTCATTCCATAGATAACCCCCTATAAAACTTGTCTATTTCCTAGGTTCGTGAAGTTCAAGCACACAAAACGAGGTGATTTTCAATCCCCCTCAAAGTGTGTTCCAAAGTCTCAAATAGTCAATTTGAGCATCCCTTTGTGTTCATCTTCAAAGAGCTTTGAAATGAGTACCTTCACGAACTCTTGTTGTTTATACTTAGTGAAATTGGCAAAAGTGCAAAAGCTCCAAAAAAGAGCGCTTTAACCTTTTCAAGAAATTTGACTAAGTGTCAAAAGTGTAAGGGCGGGCTTTTTTAGTGCCCCTACACTTAAGTGATTTTTTTTGGGTGCAAAGGCATTGATTTTTAGCGTTGTTGCACTTTTTCTTCATACTTAGTCATTTTTATGACTAGGGCGTTGTTTTTTGAGTCATTTACACTTTTTGTTGAATGTGCCACTTCTCATGCCACATTTTATTGAAGCAACTTGAGTTTCTTTTAAACACTTCTAAATCACTTAAAATTGATTTGAGGTCTTTTCTCCTTCATTCTTCTCATTTGCAACTCACCTCTCTTTGCTCGGTGAACATCTTCCATCTTCAAAAACACATTTTTGTGAAGATCTTCATCTTGGTCGAGCTAGGTTTTCATTCTTGTTCTAGTTCCTTTTTAGATCTCGTCAAGGGATCCTCGAAGTTGTATCTTGTTGATCCAGTTGCTCTTAGATGACAGCCAAGAAGCCTCCATCATCTTCAAAGGCTAAAGGAAAAATTAAATACAAGTACCAAGGTGTTTATCTGTCGATGGTAGTAATTTCAAAGGTGAATGAGATAAAAGACATTGAGGTCGGTCATCAAGACCTCATTGATTTCGTGGAAAGAACTGAGAAGAAGCCTCTTGAAGATTCTATGAGAACCATTGTGCACAATATTTGCATTTGGTGTCCACGTTCCCTACTTCTGAACATAATACATAATGTGTCCTCCAAGTTGCATCCCATTACATTAGGGAAAGCAGAAGTGTGATTGATTTTTCTAGGCATGAGATGTTGAGACTTGACCCTGACTTCTTCGATATTGTTTTTAGAGTCCCACAAATGGAGAAGTACACTGACATCTCAATACAACAAGTGCATGAAGTCTATGACTCAAATCCCACCAAGGCTAAGTACTGTATAAATAGTCAATGGTTGAAAGAACCTAGGCACATTATTTCAAGATGGTTGAAGGGACTTTCGCGAAGTGACTTCAAGGAAGATGTTAGGAACATGATCACACTATTGAGTAGAGTCAAGGGATTTCTTGAATCATCCCATTTTCATGAATGGATGTATGAATACATCCGGATCATAAGAAGATAAAAGGCTCATATTGATTGGAGCAAACAAATCAGTGATGAAATACATGAACAACTGATCATTGTGCCAACCACCTTGAAGTTCTATATGACTTCTTACATGGTGTATGGTGCAGTTGTGATGAGGCAATTTCTAGGTCTATCCACAAAAGGGAACTGACTTTTTGTACCTATGTACTTTTTTTTCTTCTATCAACTGGAGCTAAAGGAAAGCCTTCACCATTTCAAGAGGGTCACATATGCTTTCTTCGCACTCTTGAGAAGAAGAGAGTGTCCGACGAGGCCTATAAAGTGGTGAGTAAAGTCGGATGCATATTCCTACAATTCCCAACTTTTACTGACATAAGGGTAAGATGCTACACTGGGTGCCCTTACATGTTGCCCAGATATCCCTCATACAAGTGGATACTCATGGAGTTGTGTAGACAACTAATTTTAGTTCACGAAGAATGGATGAGGATTCACAAGCCGAGATTCAAATTCCCACCGATAATCAATAGGTATACCATCAAAAGTGTACAAAAGGAAAAATCAGTCTATGCAAAAATGTAGCTTATGACAATCAGGACCTATAAATACAAATTTGATTTTGACTATCAAAATGTAAAGAAGAAGTTGAAAAAGGGTCATCAACACAAGTACCACTTTGAGGACATCTAGGTTGATTGCAGAGATGAAGAGGCTATCTGTAAGATGGAGTTTTGCAGGCTAACTGTACAACAGATCAGAGATCTTGGTGTTGCTGATTTAACAGAGGATTTCATGGATCCTGGTGACATCATGAATGCTGCTTACAATGAACGAGAAATATCCAAAAGACTTATGCCTGCAATCCAATGATCTAGAAAGGAAAGTGTTTCCATCAGAGAGAGGTTGGAACCAATATTGGCTAACACTGCAGAGTGGTTACACAAACATGGCTTTGAGATGAAAACTTTCAGGATAGATTATGAGGGAGAAGAATTTGAAGTAGAAGCCAACCGACAACAAGAATCTCACATGAAAGATAAACTTGTGGTCATTCCCACTTCTTTGCGAAGAGGCCCTAGGATTAAGTTCATGGTTGGAAAAAAAGGATACACAGGTCGTCTCAAAAGGAGAAACAATGGAATCTAAACCATATTGCTCCAAAGGAAAAGGGGTTGTCTTTGAAGAGATATATTTTGATGAAGAGGAAAATTCAAGTGATTAATCAGCTGAATAAGAAGATTTAGAAGAAGTAGACTCTAATGAGGAAGAATATTCCAAAGGTGCACAAGAGTTTGAAGGTGATCAAGAAGGTGAACTAGAGTTAGAAGAGCAAGAGGGTGATCAATAGGAAATTGGGCATGATAAAGAATGAACTATGTCTCCACCTAAGAATGTAGTTGAAGAACTTCCCCAGACATCATCGCCTGTAACTTCAAACATTCCTCGCACACCTCTGAATCCAAAAACTCCTCCACCACTTGTTCCTACATCACCTATTCCTACATATGCAATACCTACAGTGGACATTTCACCAACCCCTACAACATCACCATACTTGATACTCCTTCAGTGACAAGTATAAAAATGGTTGAAATTTTGTCAAGTCCTCCATCATCCATTCCCAGCTTGTCATCACCATCCTATGATATCACTTCATAAGATGAGTTTAACAGGTTCATGAATGAATCCATGCCTGATCAGCTCAATGTGCAAACTACAGGAGCAATTATGATAGACACTACGCCAATTGTCACTATACCAGTCATTCCTTCAAAAGTAATAGTGAAAAGAGAGTTGACAATTGACTCAAAAGCTTGTACCCCCTCTCTTCCCCCTAGTTGGTATCTCAAGTATCGAAGTGGAAAAAGCAAATGATTTCTCCGGAAGAGCTTGATCTTAAAGAGATAGCCCCTCCAAAAGCCAAGGGGAAGTAAAAGGAAAAAGTGTATTCACGACTAAATGTTGACAAAGTTGGTCATAAATATGCAGAGATTGGCGTACCACCTCAAGAGGAAGGAGATGTTAATATGGAGGACTACATAGTGACAAGAGTCCAACTTGGAAATGTCACGAATGAAAGTGCAAAGGCAGATGCACATGTAACCTTGGATAGACTGGCTGGAAGACTAGACAAAATGGAGCAAGCTCAAAACATGTACATACAGAAGGTAGAGCATTATGCCACTGTTGTAAGGAGACTTGCAGGATCTTCAAGTAATGCACAACCGTTGGAAATGGTAAGCATTGAGGACCCAACTGTCAAGAAGGGTGAAATGTTTGATTCTAAAGGAAAAGTGTTATATGATTTCATCAAGAAGATTATAGAGCAAGGTTCTCAAATTATATTTGTTGCAAATGAAAAAGCTACTCAGATAGCCAATCTCAAAACTGAGCTTGATAAGGAGGAGAGTGTACTTTCCCAAGGGCATAGAGAAATGGAAAAATTCCTGTTGTTGTGGTCACAAATGAAACAGGAAAAGCTCAGTAAATTGGTGGAGGCTGGAGTGATCCCCGACAAGGAGAAATACGTAGAGGTAAGAGAATCTTTGAAGCATCATATTCAAATAATTGAATCTCTTACAAAAGATATCCACCAAGTACAAGAAGATGTTGAAGGGCATCATGCGATCCTTGAAAGAGGAATTAAGGAGTTGCTAGGGTAGCTCCTTTAAGAGAATCATATCTTCCTTTTGACCACTGAACTTTCCCAGATCTTCAAAGAAGCCATCATGAATCAAGTAGAGAGTGCAAACTTTTTCAGAAGCCTCTCTAGATGTAATTTGTGATACAAGGCTTACTCTTGACAACCTCAAGATGCATCTTGATAGGTGAAAAAAGGTTCATTCATTCGCCATGAGATCGATCACGAGGATTCACACCATTGTGGATTACACTATTGGTCCAAATGAAAATTTTATGTAGGAGACCAGGAAGAAGTATGAAGACTTCCATGCCCAAGCAAGGAACCATGAAGATACCTGATCTCCAATGCTGAATTTTCTGATGCTTTCCTTTTACACATCTTGTAAATAGTTTTTGACATCTTATATGTCTTTTCTCTAAATGTAATTACACTGAAAATTTGAGATGTAATTTCTTGAAGACAAATTACATTTTGACTTTAGTCAAAGTTAGGTGAGATTTTGCTAAATTAACTCACCGAACTTTCCTAACTTTTCTCAACTGATTTCCTAATTTTTCTCATCCCTCTCCTTTATAAATATGAGGGATTTGTATTGTAAAGCTTACCTTTAGTAATTTGCAACAAAGTGTTTCCCTTTTTGAAGTAGAATTGTGAAACTTTGTGTTGGATTCGATATATTATGAATTGATCTTATTTGGTAGTGATTAGTATATGATATCTAAAGGGCTTCAAGTAATTTATGTAAACTTTTTGTTACATTCCTTATTTGGATTTATGTTTATATTTGGATACTTTTGTTGAAAGATCTACAAGACTTTGTGCTTGTAATCATTCATGTTGTTCAAGGAATTGTCGTGTCTAAGAATACTTTATGCTTCTAATGCAACAAATGATATGTCTCTCATAGATCCATCATTGAAAAAGCTATAGAATGACTCTCTGCCTTCTTGAGCTTTCCCTTTTCTTTTACTTGTTTTTTATTAATTACATCTGGTATCTCTATGCTTTGCTTTGACAAGATAGAGATATTGGCATTACTGCTCGTTGTTAGTTTAGAGTTATCGTGAATTTAGAAATTCCAATAGTGAAGCTTTGTAAAATATCTTCTCTGAAAAAAGAGAGAAGCATGAATGAGACACACCCCCCCCATTTCATAAGTATAGTGTACATTGTGTAAATACTTTAATTAGTTTTACTATAGCTTCTGTTAGTAGTAAGAAGGGTGCCTCCCCTTTCTGAGAGGAGAGATTTTATCTCACATAGTTGTGGCTGAAGTTCTAGTTGTGTAATCTATTGAAAAGAGGATTACATAATTTTCACCCAACAGGATAAAGTGCAGGCTCAGATTGGTCGACCCTATGGAGAAAGGGAAGGGAGAGTGCAAAGGGGTGTGGTACACTTCGTGTAATGCACAAAAAGGTGGAAACAAAATATACTGCAGGCCTAATAGGATCTATGTAAATCAAGAATCCTTCAATTTTGTCCCAAATGAAGCTGGTGTGAAAGTGTGTTTCTACCCCTACATGCTCTTAGATCACCACCCGATTAAGGCCTCCCTTTCACTATGTCAAAGTAGACCCAATGACCCATCCCGAAAATCATCCTTTATTCTCAATACTAGCCTGCTCAAAGATAGTGACTACAGAGATGCCATCTCATACCTTAAATACATTAACAAATGGATGTTTAAAGGGATGAGTGCCATGGAAAGGTGGAATAACAATGTGGTTTGTTGGAGAAATTTGTTTCAAACTTATGGAAAGAAGAGGGCCCTTGATGCAAGAAGGGTGGAAAATGATCTCCAAGAGTCCCTCCTAATAGCGGAGACAAAGCTTCAGCAGGCACCAAGTGATATCTTGCTTAGGGAAGATCTGGCCAAAGCAAAAGATGGCCTAAGGAGAATTCAGAACCGCAAGGTGAATGGGTAGAAGGTTAGGGAAAAACTAAACTAGCTAAGCTTTGGGGACATAGGCCCCGAGTTCTTTTTTAACGTCCTAAGGGAAAAAACTTAAAGGAACAAATTGACCAAATTTGGGATGGAGAAAGGACTCTCTCCTACTAGGAGGATATTCTAAGTAAATTCCAGTCATTCTTCAAAGAGCTCTTCACTTCTGAAGGAGGATCTGAAGGTTGCTGCAAGGCAAGAGAGGTTTTTAGGAAGCTCATCCCAAGGAAAATATCAGAGGAAGACTCTGCCAAGCTTCAGGCCAACATTACCAAGGAAGAAATCTGTAGAGCTATTGCCTCCATGAGCAATGATAAGTCTCTAGGTGAAGATGGACTTCCTGTAGAATTTTATAAGTGTTTCTTGGATTGGGTTAGTGAGAACCTGATGCATGAGTATGAAGAGGCCTTAGTCATAGGGACACTTGGAAATAAAATCAAC
Source organism: Sequoia sempervirens (assembly GCA_007258455.2). Classification (NCBI taxonomy): domain Eukaryota; kingdom Viridiplantae; phylum Streptophyta; class Pinopsida; order Cupressales; family Cupressaceae; genus Sequoia; species Sequoia sempervirens. The sequence goes on from VDFB02090873.1 coordinate 240,139, forward strand.
AAAGGGATAATTAAACTCCTTCCCAAGGGGGGACAAGACCTTGGTAAAGAATTGGAGGCCAATAACCCTCTTGAATGTTTCCTACAAGATCCTAGCTAAAATACTAGCTCTAAGGCTTGTTAATATCCTTTCTAAATTTGTTAACAACGCCTAGACGAGCTTCATTAGAGGAAGATATATTCTTGAAAATATTTTCATAAGCTGGGAAGCAATGTAGTGGGCTAAGACTTTTAACCAAAAACCCACAATGCTTCTTCTAGACTTCGAGAAAGCATACAACAAGGTGGAATGGGATTTTTTGAGAAGTATTCTTCAAGCCTTTGGTTTCCCGATTGAATTTTGCAAGATGGTGGACATCCTGTTAAAAGATGCAAATGCTCATGTGGAGCTTAATGGCGCGATCTCCGATGAAATCAAGCTTGAAAGGTCTATTAGATAATGCTGCCCATTGGCACCTGCCCTATTCGTAATTGCCTCTAATACACTCTTTTACATTTTAATAGACTGCACAGTCTCACCCAAGGTTAGAGGTATCATGCTCCCAGATGGGAATGAGATAATTAATGTGCAATTTGTAGATGACACAACACTTTTCCTATAATTGGACCAGGAGAACATGAAGTCCCTAATGACAAATCTTGAGCTATTCTATGAGGCCTCTGGGGAAAAAATCTCTAATGCAAAGTCTATTGTTCTTGGGTGGGAGGAGAAGCCACCAGACTAGATGAAGGATCTTAATTTTTAGTGGGGTGGTCCTAGTTTGCAAGTAAGGTACCTTGGTATCCCCTTTGCGATTGAACCTGACTTAAAGGAAATGTGGAATTGGATTAAAAGAAAAATTAAAAAGAAGTTGGATAGTTGGAATAGATAGTATCTTTCCCTTGTTGGAATATACAGGTCTGCCAGAAGGTCTTGTCTTCATACAACATCTACTTTGCTTCAGTCTAGTTCTTTAGTAGCTACCAAGTCAATGAAATTCAAAAAGAGATCAAAAGCTTTTTGTGGTCGGATGGGAAAGGAAAAAGGAAGAAGCATGTAGTAAATTGGGATTGATGCTGCATGGATAAAATGCATGGTGGCATTGGTTTGAAAGACCTAAAATGGCAAGGTGTGGTCTTGGCAACAAATTGGATTATGAGAGCTTTGCAAGGTGGTGAGCCATGGAAAGTGTTGATAAGGAGTAATATCTTATCAGTTGTACCCAAGCAAGCCAAAACCTAGAAAATGATGCCCCTAAGTGATATTCTCAAGTGTAAATACCCAATGTCCCCGGCTAGGTTGGTGGTTTTCAGGAGTCTCTAGAAGGTTTGGGAACTAATCACACCAAGTGCCTAGTTCAAGTCTAGTGACATAACCCTAAGTAGTAATATTAAGTGCCAAAGCTACAACTCCATATGGTGGAATGTGCATCGTAATAACAAGCCTCTAGCCCTCCTTTAGGGGTGCTCAACTAAGAAAATGGTTTCAAAAAAAGTATTAAAAGCTTTGGAGACATTCTGCTTGAAGGGAAACTCAAAAGCTATACCAACCTGGAAATGAAATTTGACCTCCTTGCCTCCAACTCTAGGACCTACTCTATTCTCACTGAAGCCTGTAGGGGCGCCAATTTCCCTCAAGCTATTAGTAAAAACCTTGACCTAGCCAATGATATTGTTTAGAAAGATGGTGTGCCTATCTTAGGGCTCAAAGCCAAGACAATTTATAGGGATCTGACTTGCAATAATAGTATTTTTTAGAATATGAATAATTGTTGGAATATGGATCTAAGTGATTAGGAGTGGCATAAAATCCTAACCAACCTTTGGTACAGTGGGCTTGAACCTAAAAAGGCCTGTGTTTGGATGGCTGGTACTTATTCACATAATTCATCATTTTAAATCCAAATCTGATGATATTGATATATGTTGTATCTGTAAATGCCTTGAATCTGTAATGCATATTCTTTTTGACTACTTTTATGCTAAATAAATTTCGAAAATCTTTTTTGGTTCATTTAAAATATGGGATATTGATGATAAGCTTATTCTAAAAAATATTTTAATGTTTGATAAAAAAGTTAGTAAAGACTATAAAGCATTCTAGATTTATCTCTCTACTAAAATAATGTGGCACAATTGGAAAGCAAGGAATGGTGAAAAATTCAAAGGATCCTAGCAGGGGGCAACTAGATGATATTGCTGACAGGGGTGATGAAGGAACCAATAGGGATGCAGGTGACAACTAACTTTTGTCCAGACTGGTAACAGTTTTTGAAAGTTTTGGAATACAATCCTATGCTCTCTTAACGCAATGTAACTAGGCAAATCTATTTGAAAAAATGATACCTGTAATACCTAGGCAATTCTAGATAAATCTGTAATTCTGTAATTTTGTATAGGGAACCATAAAGGTGGAAGTGTCTATAGGTTAGTCTATCAGTGATCAATTATTTGCTACTGAACTTGATATAATGTACCAGTTTATCTCCTTATTATTAATACAAAAAACATTATTCTATCAAATCTATCATCCAAATAATGCTAATTTTATTCTACATGAATTAAGAGCATTCACATACATACTTTGAAGTATATTATTGCTCATGGAGTTCATCAAGTTATTTTGTTGCATTTATGGAGAAATAGATGTAAAACAATGCTTAATTTTAATAATGATCATTAGGACTTTGCAGTTCTAAATATTTACTCTAACATATTTTATTGTCTTGCTTCCCTCTTCTCTCTTCTATAGGCAGATTCCACAAAGAATTTAAAGATGACTTATCAAATTCAATGCATCAAACATCAAGTGGATTAGTTGCTCAAAAATAAAAAGATTTGTATTGCCCAAGGGTTAAGGCCTTTCTTGCAAAATTGATCATTCTTTCTATTGTTCTTTATATTTTTGGTCTTCATGTGTAATGGCTATCATATGGGCATTAAGACAAGGCAGAGTTCTGGAAGCTCCAAATCCAATTAATGTTGTTCTACTCTCTGCTGGTTACTTGTTGTTTCAAACATTTTGTATTTATGATCTTGTTGTACTATTGTTGTCCTACTGGAACATGTTGTTATTGTAGACTATTATGGTCAACCTTATAATTAGCATTTTGTTATCAAGCTATAGATTGTTTTTATAATTAGCTTTTGCATTCAACATTTTGTATTCAGGTTGTTGATGTAGAATGTTGTTTTAGGCTGTTGTTGGTTTGGTGAATAGTTTTCTTTGCAATTTTAATTGCACTCTTTTATTTGTAATCAACATTATTTCAATAAAAAAATTTCACAAATGTCTTGAGTTCAATAGAAGTTTTGGGTGCATTTCCTCTCATCACTTAATCAAAGGTTTTCTTGGATAGAGTAATTGTATTTTAAATTCTATTTTAATACATTTATTTGTTTGATCCATTTTCCTTACTTACATGGGGCATATGCTACTTTAGTAACTTTTGTAACACGAGTGTTTTTGGTCATTGGGGCCATATCATCATCCTTATTTGTCCATGTTAAAGACAACATCATTATTCTTTGATATCATCTCTATCCATGCACATACAAGAATTATTGTTTAATATATTTACATGCACAATACAAAAAGTATTCTTTACAATTATTGCTTTGCATACTTATATGCTTACTTCACATCTACTTATTTCGTCTCCTCCAATTCTTTGCATCCCATATATGTAATCGAGAGTAAGGAGGGCATATCCTATCACTAACACACTCATGTTGAGTCTTATATGTAGATACATGTGTTTATAGAGATTTATCTTTAGTACATGACATACTTTGCATTTCACATTCCTTATAACTCATCTACTATTAAGAGAGGTAGATCATCCCCAATTTCAAATATAGACATAATTTATCCTACCATATTTTTCTATGCCATTTATGTTTGTTGATAATTACATTCATATTGTAGTTGATCTTATTTACACTTGTGTTAGAGAAGTTACTCATGGAATATTTTTACTTTGTTTTACAAGTTCTAATGCAAAGTACATGATAAAAGACAAACCTACACAATAGAACATGGTAGGGTCCAATATTTTATATCTTTTAATGTCTGAATATTTACTTTACACACATGTTTGTGAATGCTACATATTTTTAGATGCATGATCATTCTAAGATTCACATTCACCTAATTTTTTTAAACAATGCCACTTTCCTTTTAATTTTGTATATGTTTTGAGGAGAGTGCCTTAGTACACACACATATTGACAAAGAGCATACACTTTTGTGCAAAGTTAGGTCCCTACTTGATACAATCCACTTATTCATCACACATAGTCCTATGCACTTATTTCCTACCTCATCCCTATGTTCACACAATGGGCTAATTGTCAAATCAAGGTGGCTAATGGCTAAATAGAGGTAGGTGCATAGAATAAGTGGAAAGGTAAGACAAATGTATTGTAATACACTATAAAAAGATAGTGAAAAACTAAATGTATAAAATATGTGTATAAATAAATAAAAAAGTGAGAAGAGTGAACCCAACTTCACACATGATCATATTATTTATCACTTTATACATACATTAAAATACTCCTTCAAAATAAATAAATGAGATATTCTAGGTATTTTGAAGAATTACAAATAAATATAAAACAATTAATAAAACTGTAATAAACTCTATGCAAAATAGCTAAAATCATCCTAAATAACACTCATACCAGTGCAACGGAGAGCGAGAAAGCGTGCACTGAATTATTTTCCTACTACCGTAGATTTCATTAATAAATTTCCTTACGGGTCTGCTCCCACAATCCATGGTGTTCTCGGAAAACCTACACTAAAATATCTTGTTTGAAGTTAGGTTTTCTTATCAAATTGGTGCTATAATTCAGAACACGATATTCGGAGGTTTTACAAGGGTTTAACCCCCTGTTATATTTCAGCCTGCTGAACACCTAGAACAAGAAATCAAACAAGTGAGTTTATTTGTATGTTAATTTGCAAACATGAAGCCGTTCTAACCATATTATTCTATATTATTAAGTAGAAATTAACCTTAACGGTAATTTGTTTTGTTTGCTTTGATTCATGTAAAGCTTATGTGGTATTTGGCAATGTTGACTGTAGAACTTAAATCTTTGGCAGCTCATATATTGTGGCAAGTTTTCGGATTTAAAATTGAACTTTGAAAAATTGATATATATTGTTCAATTTTAGGGTTTAAGAGGAGCGAAAATGGGGAAGCCAGGAAAAAATACGAGGAAATTTGCTAAGAAGCACCTGAAATCGGTAATAGAGAAAAGACGCAAGTATAAACCCTTGAGAGAGGCGCGGAAACGCAAGAAAACAGCTTCGCAGGATTTACAATCAGGTACCTGTGTTTTTTTCAAAAAGAACTTTAGATCTATTTTAATGTTTGCAAATTCAGCTCTGCATTTGTTATTATTATTGTCATGTCTAGGAAGTCTCTCTTTGAAGTTTTTTCTACTCTTGTTCACGAGTGCTTTTGGAAACAAATGTAGTCGCTGTGTTGATGTGTTATGATGTTCCTTGGCTCTGCTACCAACGTTGCTTAGAGCTTTACGGTCTTTGTACAATGTATCTGTTACGAATGATAGTAAGATAAAGGTAATGGAAAGAACGGTTTCTAATGAAAAATTAATACACTTGTATACAAATCTAATTAAAAAATAGCGATATAAAGTTGAAAAATATAATCTTCGAGTGACTTTGGCAGGATGGATCCCCCTGGTTGTGGTAGTGTGTAGGTGTATAGGCTTATTTAACATGTTGTAATCAACCAGAGATGTATCCCTTAAAAAATAATTTATGGTGGAAGTGCCAGTTAACTCCCGTGTGGAGGGAGTGGTGTGGCCTTGGAACTGGTTGGTGCTGGAGACTGTTTTGGGTTTAGTGCATTTCATTTGAATTTGTTAATTACTTTATCGATTTAATTTCTTTTTGTTTGAGGTTCCTTATTTCAGTGCCACTGAGGCTGTGAGCTACTGCTGAGCCTCTAGCGGATGTTACACATTAACAATGGTCTATTTTTTATACTCCACAATCGCACTTCTGGCTCCAACTATTGGGACATGTCATCTGGGTTGTGACCAGCTCATCTGGATATAGGTTTAAATACAGGTCACGCTCTAGTTGCGAGAAATGCAACGCATGCCGATGTTTCTGTTTATTGCTTCATGCGAGAAATGCAATGCATGCTGATTTTTCTGATTATTGCTTCATGAAATGTGTTTAATGTTGTGAAAGTGCTGGCTGTTGTTGTTGCCTATGAATTTCAGAATGTTGCACAAGTTTTTCATTCTGCCAAGTTTTTCTGAGTACTTGCTAGGTTGCTGGTTGACTCACCCTTGGGCTTGCTGAGACATTGGCAAGTTTGACTCATGATTCTAATGATAGTTGAATTGTTGCAAATGTGAGGGATTGACAGACTCTTAAAAAAAGGTTGCTATCTTACTTTTGAAGGGCCATGTAATCCTTTGAAGCGTATGTATATATATAGTATTCAAACTTTCAAAGGCTCTGAAGGGAATATGTTACCAGTGAAAAACCTAATGTGAGAAAGGTAAGGCGATGGCTGACATCCAAGGAGAGGCCATAAATCGTAGTTTCTGATTTTAGTGTGGGAGCTACATATCAGTTGGAAATTCTATGAAAAGGTGATGTTTTCTTCTCCATCATGCAGTCAACCTTCCATCCATCACAGTAAGCAAGAAACTGTGTAATGCACGTATTTCAGATAAGAGTACTGCTTCTTCTGCCTTAGGAATCATTTATAATTGCCAATGGTTTTAGCAACATTTTACTCAAAAAAGGAAAGTAATAGTAGAGAAATAGTTCAACCAAAATTCAGTCAAAGTTAATTTCGAGGAAATTATATAGACAGTGTGTTAAAAGAATGGTGTTATATTCCAAGTTGAGAAATCGGAAGAGTTGAAACATAAGAGTTAAAATGCTTTTCTAGACAATTTACTTAGATTTTTAGATACAGATATAACAAGTATACGTTTGAAATGTAACCAAAGATCATACGATATCTTTTCAGGGAAATTAATTATGAAAAGGAGAAAAAATGGTGACTGTACAAGGTGCACATTCTGGGTATGCCTATCAGCTGTGTTTCACTGTGTTCTAGGACGGGGATGGTGTGGCAATACACCCACACACAATAACAGCAGCAATGAATTTAAAAATTTAAAATATTAAAATATATGAATATCATGACAGCTGTATAACAGCAATAAAATTTCTAATTTCAATTTCATTGTTCAAATTTTAAAGTTGAAAGTTTAACTCAAAGTTGCAAACTTCAAACTATGCCTCATATAGGCTATCAATATCAAAAGAGCTATTTGTGTCACTGTCTGGTTGAAGTAGCGATTTGTCCAATGGAAGCCTGACCAATCCTAGTCACACGTCCTCCTCATCGATCTGCCCAATATCTTTAAGATCAACATACCAACGTGCTGCTAGAGTTTGTCGATACTCGATAGTCGATTGATCTTAAAGTTTCAAGGCACTCTGAATTTCAACTAGCTTTTCTGCTCATTTAGAGGTAAGTTTGTTCCTCTTGATTGAGTGGATGAAACCATAAGTGGACCAATTCCTCTTTGCAATAGAGGAACTAGCAATCTATGAGAGTAGACAAACAGCAAGTTGCTTCAACTTTGTTGTGTCCTTGTGTCCTTCCCATGAAATTTCCCCATCGAATGGGTTTTTTAATGCAATAGTGGCTCTATCCATAGTAGCCTATACTTTGTTGAATGTAGAACCTTGAAGATCAGAAAACTGAAGCCATTGCTATCGAAGTATGTTTGCCTCCTCTTTGCTACACATTTTACAAAATGCTTTCATAAATGTCTCTATTATCTCATCATCCTTAGAAGGAAGAATTTGGCCAGGTCTAGGCATGTACCACTTGGGATTAAGAGCATAGGAACCACATGAAGAGGGGTGTTCAGTGTGTTTCACTTGTTTGTGACAATAGACCTAATGTGTTCCTCATAAAATTGTAATCCAGCATCCTTGTTACGAATTGCTTGCCTCATTTGATCAAGCATGCTATCAAAAGTCTCATAAATCTCTCTAAGGCTTGGAGAGTTTGTATCAACATACCTGATAACCCCCATAAAAAGTGATATGATAGAGTAGATATATTTGCAAGTAACATTTAAAAAAATAAGACATTAGCAAATTTAAAAATTAAAACTTTAAATTAAAAATAAAATGTTAAAGACAAAGTAGAAAAATATTAAATAAAAATTTCTTACTTGATATTGGACTATTAAGTGTCATGAAGCACCTTCTCTCACCTTCCCTTTTGTCTTTGATTGAGCCCACTTTTCCCACTCTTAACAATCCACCATGGATTGTAAAGCAACCAACACATCTTACATCCTTTGTAGTAAAATAAAATAGCTAGCATATCTAGTCTCAATTGGTTTGAGAAATTCATTTTTTTGAATAAGATTGGAATAAGGCAAGTGAAGTGTGAAGGTTACATACAAACATTTGTATGTCTCTAGCTTTGGCTATTGTTTTCACCCAATCTATTTTTCTAGTGTCTTTCAAAGCATTATTCAAAGCATGTTCACAACATGGAGTCCAAAAAATATGTTTGTAAGTGCTCTCAACCATCAAACTAGCTAACTTACCAACATGAGCTAAATTTGTGACAACTTGCATAACATTAGAAGACCCAACATTCTCAATGGCCTTTTTCAAAAGGCCAAACTGATAATCAACATCCTTGAATTTTGTAGAGCAATCTATAGCTCTAAGAAAATATGAGTGGCTAATGTCAAATATTAATCCACCCATCCATGACAATGGAACAACAACTTCTAATCCATGTCTCTCTCATCTCCTCCACCAATATGTTCACATATGAATATTGTTTGTTGAGGAGGGGAGGTATGCAATTTGTCTTCTCCATGGGGAACATAAGAGGGTCCAATTGTCTTTTTATCTCTCAACATACCTTTGAAACAAGAGACCTTTCTAGATGAGATGAGGTGACAAGGGCATAAAAAAACTTGGCCATTGAATCATTGGCTTGCTCATGTTTTTCCAAATTCAATAACCTTGCCACTATATTAGAAGTGCCCTTCCTCTTCTCTCTATCATAATCCTCTTTAGCTGATATATTAAAATGCTCATCAATAGATTGCAATGATCTAGATGAATGCTTCTTAGTAGTTGTCGCGACTTTTTCTTCATTTTCTATAACCAACTTTGCCATTTCAAGCTGTTGTTCCAATGTTATATTTTTACAAACTCTAATCTCATGTCCACAGTCACCCAATCAATGGTGTTCAACCCTACTATAGCTCCCATGATAATCAATTTTTTAAATACGACACAACTAATGCATGCTGCCCCCCAAATTTTTATCCTTATTCGTGCTTAAATTGTTGGCGAATTGCAGCAAGGGTTTTTTGGGGTTGAAAGGGCCTTTTGTAAATTTCTGAAGAGAGGATGAAGGGCATGCAAAACAGTCTTGTGGAGTTCCAATAGAACTTGTGTTTGGATTTTTAGAAGAACGAGAGTTTCCAACACTCCCTTCAACTTCCATTTTGTTTACTATTCATTGCCTATCTCATTCACATTGCCATAACTTTTGTTAGTGCTCTTTTTTTTTATGTAGAGATGTTTTAGAGGTTTGAACTTTTGTAGTGTTGTTGAGCTGCGGAACTTTTTAAGTTTTTGTGTGACAACAAGCTGTAATTTTTTAAATTGCAAACTCTCCCTAATAGGTGAATCATTATGTGAAAAAATAAAAAAACAAACAGGTCAAAGAGACAAAGCTTGATGTCAAATGACTGAACTAGTTGATATTAGATATCTTTGTAAGCATGTGTTTATAGTCTTTTTTAAATTTGATCACCTAACTTGCAAAATATCTACTTCTCTGCGATCAAAAACCCACTTCCTTGAGCTCTTGAATTGTCGCACTTTTTAGTTGAATCGTGAACTACTATTAGTATCCCTGGCTACTCAACTGGAGCATCACATTAGAGGAGCTGTTACCCCATAAATCAAACAGACTCTGCCTCTGCAGATAATTATCAAAAATCATGAAATAAGGGATAGAAACATAGCAAAGTGCAAGTCCTTAAGTCAATACAACATTCTATCTTTACTCACCTTCTCAGTATGCATTCGTTTATAGTATTCTTAAAATCCGATAAACCAGTTGATATTAGTTATCTTTGTGAGCATTTGTTTATAACTTTATAGTCTTTAAATTTGATCATCTAACTTGCAAAATATATAGTTCTCATTGATTAAAAGAAACCCACTTACTTGACCTCTTGAATTGCTGCACTTCTCAGCTGAACTGTGAACTGTCAGTATCCCTTGCAACTCAACTGGAGCATCACGTCAGTGGAGCTCTTAGATCATAAATCAAATAGACTTTTTCTCTACCCATAATGATCAAAATCCTGAAATGAGGGACAAAAACATGGCAAAACACAAGTCCTTAAGTCCACACAACATTCGATCTTCACTTACCTTCTTAGAATTTATAAAAAAACATGAGGAAATGCATCTGAAATGTAGGAAGCGGTAGGTCAGGGCTTTAAGCTATTTATAGCCTCCAACAACAGTAGCACTAGCAATACCAAATGTAATATATTCAATTTTCACTTAGACACAATGCATTGTGATGATTTAGGGTTCAATAAGGGGTGTGGGAGGGTTTATGGGACCTCCATGGCCCATTTGAAACTAATATTTTTTGGCTGATGTAACTTTTTATAAAACTTTATAATTTATAAACAATGATTTTGACATTGGAGACTTTTGGTTGTCCTTGGGACAATCCTAAGATGTCTTAGATGTTCTGGGCCACCTTGGGGATGATTAGATGTACTCTTTATATCCTCTTATTCAAATGATGGGACACATCTCTCTGAAAAGAGGTATCTTTTAAAATAGACGTGTCCTTTGCCTTATACCAATCGCTGCCTTTAATGTCGAATGAGTAATAATAATTTCTACCTTTGATCATGTTAATCGCTGCTTTTAGGAGATCCATTTGCTTCATTATCAATAACTGCCTTCGTTCCATCACTACTTTTAATCCTTTTCTATTTCCAATCTGGGCACTAGTTATTTTTGAGTCGCCACCTTTAATCAAATGCTCCTTTATATTAATCGTTTCTTAATGTTATTATCCAAGGAGGGTCGGCTCATAATATGTGTTCTTAATTTTATTTATACTGCTAAGGAAAAGAGGTTGGCTGTCTAAGAAGTCTAATTACCTGATTTGTTAATTTATACCGCGGCTGGGGTTTGTATTACTTAAGGGCTGTTAACCCTAGTTTAGCGGGGGCATGACATTGCTACACATATTTGACACATCTTCTAAACACTTCTTTAGCATTATTACAAATATCTAGTAGTCATGTGGTCCTTGTAGGACATATCTACCACTAAAGGATGTAATTTAAAAACTATTGTTTGAATACAACTAGCAGCCAAGTGTATAGTGTCGTAATTTTTTTTTGTGTTGAAATATGTATAGCTTGCACTCTTTTTGGAATGTTTACCAAAAAATAATATTGTATCAAATTTTGTCATGCTGGACACATATGGTCAAGTAAATGTTAGAGAAGCTTTTCTAGGGTACAACTACTAACCGATTAGGATTAATCAAGAGACTAGCATAAATAATTCTGATACCTTGATGTGTTAGCATGATACATATATAGGTGGTGTAAAAGATAATGGTTGTTTTTAAGATCATATTCCAAATTAGATGCCAATGTGGCACATGATAACAACTGTTGGAAGGCCACAAGCAGTGTTCTTTCCATTTACCTAATGAATTGTTCAAATATTGAACCCTTGAGTTTCAACCTCATGATCAAGCTCATGCATAAATTGAACTTTCCAAATCCACCTATGTTTGGAGCATCTACTTATCCTTGGAGTATTATGCCACAAAGGTTGCTAAAATAAGTACATCAATGGCCTAATATTTATTTATAGTATGCGGCTTTCATTTTCATCTTAGATTCTATTTGGAGTATGGGATATAATTTTCAAAAAATACCTATTTTGTGCTTTTAATTTCAATATTTTGTCATGTTGGTTTTTCAATTTACTTTTTAATATTATATTTTCATGTTTAAGTTTCCCTTCCTTTGATTGACATTCTAAAAATATTTCTGTAGTTGGTGCCATGTTAAATTAGTTTTAGTTTTAAAATTGACTCATTCTCGAGCCTCAATTTGTAGATAAGAAAATATTGGAGAACATGGTTATTTATAATATTTTTTAAATGTCTTTTAATCAATCTTTTATTTTAAAAAAGTTCCTAACTTTACTATTTTTAATATATATAAATTAAGATAATTAATCTATTGGTTAAGAAGAGTCATCTCCTCAATAAAGTGATGTGTCCTTTTACTTATACCATAGTTCTACTGAGTCTTGGAATAGGGGGACTAGTTTTGGGGATAGGGGAACCAAGGGCCTAGGTTTTGGGATGGCGGGGGGGTGGGGAGAGGGAGGGGGGGATGATGGTGCAAATATATATATATATAATACTTAAAAAATTATTTAAAAAATAATAAGGAATAACAATTGAAACTTTGAAACACTAGTATCTACACATTGCATTGAACAATGAAAACGGTAGTGCCAAAAATCTATATCAAATATATTATATTGAAAATGTCAATATGCAATTGACCAATGGCTTGATGCCTCTAATTGTCCCTAAAGTCCATGCTGAACTCCTCATCACTCAAATTTTTTGGACTCTTGAAGGTCAATCTCCTCCAAGCCAATACTAACTAACCTTGTCTATGTTGCATCATTATTAATTTATGCTGGCTCCTTTGGCTCTACATCCCATCGGGCCATTGGACTCTCCTTGCATGCGAGTGTGTTGCGTTCAATGAAACACAAGGTGCTATGTATAACTTCATGTTTCTCTATCCTCCTAGAGGTAAACTTGATCCTCTTAATAGAATGTATGAAGCTATAAATAGACTAGTTCCTCTCAATAGCAGAAGAACTAGAAACCTAAGATGATTGAAGAATGGTTAGTGTGGTTGTCAAGGGAGGATGCCCAAGGCTTACTTTGAAGGCTTGATGAATGCATTGAATAGTTAATCGATTAAGGCTTATTTTTCCTCTTGTTCTTACTCTTGCAGCCTTGATTTCACTCATAGTTCACTCTTGGTCGACGCAATGACATCTTGATAGTGATTTGGATTGAGGGTGGAATGTCTTTTGTACATGTTCGGATTGTTTAGAGTGTGGGTGGGGCCAATAGAACTTTTAGGGTTAGGGCTAATAGTCCACCTTTCCAAAAAGTGTCCTAAAAAAGAAGGCTCACTTTTTTGATTGTTGAGGAGTGGGGGATGGGCAAAGGTTTCTAAAAATTTCAAGGGACATGGTCAAAGTTCCCCCAAGGTCTTGGTGATGTCCTATTGTCTCCTCAACATCCCCATCAAGGGGGGTGCATTGAAAATGCCCCCTCTTTGAAGGAAAGGTCTTGGAGACAACTCCTTGTTGTTGGAGGTGGGGGCAGATTTCCCTGGAGTCTCCCAGTCTCGAGGACATCCCCCTTTCCAAAGATGACAATTTTTAGGGGGGATGTGTCCCCATGGAACTTTGACTTATACCCTTTTATTAAGTGTACACACACACACACACACACATTTCTTTCTTTTATCTCTCTCTCTCTCTCTCTCTCTCTCTCTCTCTCTTTAAATCCTTTACATAATAACTTCATATATGATTCCAAATTCAAGAGTTTTCCTATTAACTTATTTTGGTTGCATTTTTTTTGTTTTACTTATTTTATATTTTTAAAAATGTGTTTTCTTAAAGAAAAATAGTTAAATTAAAAAAAATAAAAAATCCTTGAAAGTCAACTAGTTAGGATAACTTTTGTGATTTTTAACAGATTTTAATTGTTTTTTGAAATGATCTACTTTTTTCAATTCATTTTTTGTATTGGCTTAAAAATTTGATGAAACATAGAAATTGGCCATAGGCTAGAGAAGGTTTTTTTGGTCACAAGCTCAAAATTTTCTAAATGACAAGTCTAGTGTTCAAAGGACAAAGGCCAACAACAAAATCTTTCAAATCATAGGTTACAAGTAAGTTAGCTTTGATACCACTTGCACATACCTATTAAAATAATATTTATATTATTAATTTAATGGTCAATAATGTATTATATTGTAATCGTGTAGTTTAGATTGTTTCTTCGGTCTTCTTCAGTTTTTTTTTAGAAACTTGATAATTTTGTAACTTTGTAAAATCTATATGAAGCATTCTTGCTTCTTGTAAATAATATGAAATACTTTTACCATCTTTTCTTGTAATATGGTGTCAAAGCGGGATTTTTTTTCTAACTCCATTTTTATTTTTATTTTTGGAGGTTTGGTCGATTGGAGAAAAATTGTAAACAAATTCACGCCTTCTTTCTGTAAGTTTTTGGCATGAGTTTTTTTAGTTTGTGAGGGTCGTGTCTTCTTAGAATCGCGTTTGTAATAGACGGTTTTTTTGTTGTGAATCTGGGCGGCCTGTTCTCAATTGAAATCGCGGGTATTTTGATGCGCGACCTCCATTTATTTGGTAACGAATTTGCAAGATTTGCTTCTGAACACGTGTTGTGAGGGATCTCTCTGGGTCGCGGGCGTCTTTACTCCTGCAAGGATCTCTCACAAATTGCGATTTCCTGAGGGTGTTTTTTTTAATCGTGATTTTTCAAGAACTCGTTTTTTCTGGGCGTCATTTCTGTGATCTTTTCTTGCGTGTGACTTAGCTTGGTGGATATTTCTTGACGTGATTTTCTGGCATCATTTTTTTACCCATGATTTTCAAAATTTTTTTGGTATCAGTCTCTTTTTCTTTGTAGGCGATTTTGAGCTTGAGTTTTCTGCATCTTCTTATGGGCGGATTTTTTAGATGTGATTCTGGTTGCAATAGCTAGGGTTTCAAATAAACCCTTTGTTTTCAAGCCAAGTTTTTTTTCGATAATAGATTCTTTTTGGGTTTTTTTGTAAAGATTGTTGGGTTGTCATCATATTTTACTGGGTGCCTCGTAATCCGTGCATTGGGATTTGTGCAACCAAGTTTGCCTTGGATTTTGTGTGTGAAATTGCCTCAATTTTCAATACAATGGAATTCATGTCTTGGGTTTTGTGCATTCAGTTTTATAGCCTCTTATGTGTATCTCATTTTTTGTGCTTTGGAAAGCGTGAAAGTGGTGAGTTTAGCCAACATAATGTTGGAAGGCAGTCAACGATTCAATGGCAGAAACTATAATACCTGGAAGCAGCGAATGATGACAATCTTCGAATATCAGTGTCTTGATCAAACTGTTCTAGGCATTGCTACTCGTCCCACACCGGCGGGTAAAGACCAAGAAGAGTTTGATGAGCAAAATTGTGAAGCGATGATGCTCATTAAGCTGTTTGTTACCGATGATCAGCTTCCACAGGTTCCATCCTGTAAATCAGCTACTGAGATTTGGGAGCATTTGAAAACCTTGCATGAGACCTCTAACAAGAGCCGTGTATTCTTTCTAAAGAACCATCTGTTCTCCACCAGGATGGATGAGAGAATGTCCTTATAGGAGCATTTGACAAAGATTTAGGACATCCGTGATCAGTTGGAGGCGATTGGTTGGAAGATGGAGGAAGAAGACATGGTAGTCATCACTTTGAAAAGTCTACCGAAGTCCAATGAGCACTTTGTTGAAATTCTCAACATTATATCAACTAATGTTGATTTGAAGTTTCTAGAGCTTTGTACCAAACTTTTGCAGCGAGATCGTTGGAGACAATAGTTTGGTAGTAGTGCTTCTTCGTCCTCTATAGAGCAAGCTTTTGCAGCTAAGTCTCAGGCTAAGAATAAAGGAAAAGGTCAGCCTTTGCAGTAGAAAGGCTCAGGTCAACCTCAGGGCAGCCCCAAGAAAAAGAACATTCAATGTAATTACTGCCACAAATATGGTCATATGTAGAAGTATTGTCGTTAGCATTTGGCTTATGAACAAAAGAAGCAGGGAGGGTCTTAGCAGAAAGCAAATGTTTCTGAGCACACTGAGCAGAAGGAGTCTGCCTTTTACGTCTTTATGGCTAAAAGACCTGCAGATCATGTGAAGTCCTCTGCCTGGTAAATTGATTTAGGTGCTTCACGACACTTCACCCATCGACGTGATTGGTTCATCGACTTCTCTCCTTTTAGTGATTCAGTTATTTTTGGAGGAGGTGAAGAGTATACTGTTATCGGCAAGGGCAACGTTCAGATTCAATCTGCTGGGAGGAATCTCATATTCCTCAATGTACACTACGTTCCTGGCATGGAATTGAACCTTCTCTTTGTCAGTCAGATTATGCGACACTCTCCTCAGTTGGATGTGGTATTCAATGCACATAAGTGTTCGATTGTTGATCGGGAGACTCGTACCACTGTGGCTGTTGGCATTGAGGATCATGTTCTATATAGACTTGTGGATACAGGTGATTCTCCAGAGTTAGCCATGGCAGCCAAAAATTCTTCCATCACCAGTCTTTGGCATCAACGTTATGGGCGCTTAAATGTGCACTATCTCTCTCAACTATCTCGGGAGGGACTTGTAGCTGGTTTACCTGAGATCCAAACTCAACATCATGGAGTTTGTGGAGCTTGTCAGGTTGGGAAGCAGCATAGGACACCGTTCCCGGATGGTGACTCATGGTGAGCCTCCAAAGTACTACACTTGGTTCACACTGATGTATGTGGGCCAATGAATACACCTTCTGTTACTGGTTGTAGGTATTTCTTGCTTTTTGTTGATGATTTCAGTCGTAAAATGTGGGTGTACTTTCTTAGATAGATATCAGATGTGTTTACTATATTTTAGAAGTTTAAGGCCTTAGTAGAGAAAGAGTTTGGCTGTTCCATAGTCACTCTTAGGTCAAATAATGGGGGGAATTTTGTTCTACTGATTTCTCCAACTTTTGTGATATACACGACATCAAACGCCAGTTAACCACACCCTACACCCCTCAGCAAAACGGTGTTGTAGAGCAGTGCAATCGCACAATCACTAAGATGGCTCACTCCATGTTACAACATAGGAGTGTTCCTAAGAAATATTGGGCAAAAGCAGCCTACACTACCATCTATCTCCTTAATCGGTCTCCTACACAGGCTGTTAAGGGGAAGACTCACAAGGAAGCTTGGACTGGTCGCAAACCTTGGATCAGTCATCTGAAAATATTTGGCTCTTTAGCATATGTATGGATTCCAGATGCCAAGCGCTCCAAGTTGGATTCCAAGAGTCAAAAGCTTATGTTCACAGGGTACAGTGACAACCATAAGGCTTACAGGCTAATTGATGTAGACATTGATCATCTCATTTTCAATTGTGATGTTGTCTTTGATGAAGAACGAGGACCCTTTCACCTTTCCTCGTCTGTTCAGAATTTTGAGGATCAGCCTTTGAAGGCTTTTGATTTGGGTGTCTGTCTTCCGTTAGGTCCACCTGATGGGAGGGATGATGCAAATTCTGTTTTTGATGATGCTCAACCAGATTTTCCTCCAGATGATGTTGATCTTCCACTTGTTGAACATGTTCCAGATCTAGTACCAGTTCCAGCTCCTTCTCATGCATCTGATGTTGGCACTTCTACTCTCTGGCCTAAATGGTGGGCTAAGACCATTGGTGATCTTCATGATGATGAGCTCATTGAGGGTAGATCGTCTAGAAACAAGAGCAAACAACAACATACAGTTAATTTTGCTCTCATGGCCAACATTCACAGTGTTTATGAGCCTCAGACATATTCAGAGGCTAAAGGAATTCTTGAGTGGGAACAGGCTATGGAGGCTGAATACCATAGTCTTTAGAAGAATAACACTGATCTTCCTCCAGGGAAGAAGCCCATTAGCTGCAAATGGGTGTATAAGTTTAAGTACAAAGTTGATGGAACCCTTGACAAGTACAAAGCTCGTCTCGTTGCTAGGGGGTTCTCACAGAAGGAAGGCATTGACTACAAGGAGACTTTTGCTCCTATAGCTAGACCATTCGGCTCATCCTTACCTTAGCAGCCCGGTTTGGTTGGAAAGTCCATTAGATGGATGTTAAGAGTGCTTTCCTCAATGGTGAGTTGAAGGAAGAAGTCTACATGACGCAGCCTCCAAGGTTCAAGGCTGTCGGTAAAGAGCACCAGGTGTGCAGACTGGTGAAAGCACTCTATGGTCTGAAACAGGCCCCTCAGGCTTGGTACATCAAGATCGACAAGTACCTCACAAATCATGGCTTTTAGAGGAGTCCATTTGATTCTAATCTGTATGTCAAACACACTGGTAGTGATATTCTTATTCTTGTTGTCTATGTTGATGACCTGATCATTACTGGTAGCTTGACACATTTGATTTATGAGATCAAACAGGATTTGTGTAGCTCTTTTGACATGACAGATTTAGGACTTTTGCATTATTGTTTAGGTGTTGAGGTTTGGTAGACAGAGAGCAGTATCTTCCTCTTTCAGTCCAAATATGCTTGAAGTCTACTAGATAAGTTCTGAATGCAGGATTGTAAACCTGCCTCCACACCTATGGAAAAAGGGTTGAGGTTGTCAGCCAAATCAGATTCACCTGTAGTGGATGAATCCTTGTTTCATCCTTGTTCAGGCAACTAGTGGGCAGCTTCATCTATCTCACTGCCACTAGACTTGACCTCAGTTTTGCAGTGAGCTACATTTCACGCTTCATGACAGCCCCCAAGGCTGATCATTGGGTAGCAATGAAGTGTGTGCTGCATTATGTGAAGGGCACTTCTGATTATGGACTTCTTTACACTAGGAGTCATGATCCTAGCCTCTTTGGTTACACAAACTCAGATTGGGTAGGTTTGGTTGATGATAGAAAATCAACATTTGGGTATGTTTTTAGTTTGGGATCTAGTGCAATCACTTGGACTAGTAAAAAGTAGCAGGCAGTGGCTCTTTCCTCGACAAAAGCAAGTATCGAGGAGTAGTTAAGGCATCTTGTGAGGCAGTTTGGCTTTGTCGGATGCTTGCGGATATGCAAATATCTCAAGCAGGTCCGATTCCCTTGTTCTGTGACAATCAGGGAGATCTCAAACTTGCCAAAAATCCGGTCTTCCATGAAAGAACCAAGCATGTGGAAACTCTTTGTCACTTCATTCAGAAGCTTGTTGAAGACGGATCAGTTCAGTTGCTGTATGTTCCAACAGAGGATCAGACAACAAATATTCTCACCAAGTCCCTCAATCCAGATAAGTTTGTAAAATTCAGGGGGCATCTTGGTGTAGTTGATAGATTGACCATTAAGGGAGGGTATTAAAATAATATTTATATTATTAATTTGTTGGCGTAAAAACTAACACCTCTGGAGTGTAGGTTTGTACGGACAGCTATGCACACTGCGTAATGAGTGCTCTTCAAATTAGGAGGGGAAGCTCCCTCGTAGTGCTGGAATGCGTGGAAAAGAAAAGTAATCTAAGTCCTATCTTTGTTCTCACCGAAGAGGCACAAGGTTAAGAAAACCAAGAACGCTAAAATAAGGATTTTCTCGGTTTCAGATCATTAACTACAACTGCTTAACTATTTTAAATCTATCCAGCTCTCAAGAAAACAGAGCATGAGGAAATGGATAAGGATGACTATCTAACCATAAGCCTGCACGACTCACAACGGAAGGCAAGGTGGCACAACTATCCGCTTTGTCCTAATAGGCTTATTGGAAACAACAACAATATACCATAAACTAAGCAATACGATTCTCCTCAACTGAAGGCAAGGTGGAACAACTATCGATCAATCAATAAGTTTATTATTCACACACATCATACGATAACCAAGAACATTCTCAACTTGAAGGCAAGGTGGCATTACATCTATCACTAATCAACGAGTTTATTGAACACATAACATCAAGTATAGCCAACTAGGATAATAAATTGCATTGGCGAGACACGCATACAATCTATGATCGACTAGCCACTATATCTAACTAAAGCAAGAATTCACCATCATAATTGCATGAAACCCAAGTGGCATAACAATTCATCACAATAGTAAATACTCATGAACAGATACAGAACGAGCAATATTACAGGCAAGGTAGGCATATCATATATTTCTCTCTCGTGCAAAAGTTATGTACAAATGAGCAAAGCTCTTATTTATAGACATCGAAAGGTGTAGGGAACCCTAAAATCACCTTGAGTCAACTACAGTCTTGCAATGCATGCAAGATTTATTGCTAAACCCTAATAAAGCAAACTATACAGTTAACTGGAAAACTACCATCAGTTAACCAAAACATCTAATCTAAAAATGGAAAATGTGCAAGCATGCACGCCCTTATTGAAAGCATGTTAACTGGAACACTACTATCAGTTAACGGGAATTCTAAATAAAACTCCAAGTAAATAAAGCTGATCTCAGAATAGATATGCATGTGATGAAACAGCGAGTTAACTTGAAAGGGTAATGCCAAGTTAACTCCTGTGTATAAAGTCTATTCTGAGAGGTGGGAACTGAAGTCTACTGATCGTGATCTCGAGCAACCAATTCCTCAACGAGATTGTTAATCAGACAAGATTCAATGTCAAGAATCTCTTCTTGAGCAATCTTTTGCACACTCAAATCCAGCATTTCATTAATCTCTATAACTTTGGCGTCCAGAATCGGCGATGGCCATTATCTCTTCTGCAGCTTGATGCTTCTGATGCTTTTGCATGACGGAATTGCAAGATTTGACTGCGCACACTCTGGTTGTGAGAAATGCAAACGAACTTGCTACACATGCAAAATTCCAACAGTATCAAGCCTCTAAACCGGCTTTGGAAGACAATCGGCCATACGAGGCATGCAACCATATGGATTTGAGTAACTACGCCTGTCAACCCTCTGAATGCACTTGATACAAATCGGTGTCAGTTTTTCTGACGAAAACATGAATTAAGACCAATTTGGTCTTGAATTCAGTCTGTGTGAACTGTACTCTGAAAAACTCGCCTGTTGACTGTGAACACGGCTATATGCTGACAACTTTCCTAGAAAGCTAAAAATACCCTGTTGAGGCTAAAAATAGCCTTTTGAAGAGTTATTTTCGGCGAAAAATCTAAGATATGGGTTTTGTCCAGAAAAAGATTCTAAGACAACCCAGAACGTCAAAAATGTGAAAATCTAACTTCTACTCGACCATGCAAAGAGTTTTCAGTTGAGA
This sequence comes from Sequoia sempervirens, assembly GCA_007258455.2. Taxonomy (NCBI): domain Eukaryota; kingdom Viridiplantae; phylum Streptophyta; class Pinopsida; order Cupressales; family Cupressaceae; genus Sequoia; species Sequoia sempervirens. The sequence continues at coordinate 261,319 of VDFB02090873.1, forward strand.
AAATTAGAAACTCGAGAACGAATGCTCTGTGGTTAAAAATTTCTGAAAAATCAAACGCACGATTTTAATTCGAGGAAGCTATATAGAAATGATCCAGATGCTGAGACTTGTCAAATTTTGCCAATTTCAGGAACATGCGAATTGAATTTTGAGAGAAATTTGAGAATCAAGGAAGAAAAAGACGTTTTTTGTATGCTCTTCTTCAATGAAAATCGCCCTTGAATTCTTCAAATTGCTGAAAAAGTGAACTTTTAACCTGCAAAAGAATGTGATTAGAGAAATCGCCCTTGACTGCGATGAAAAATTTGCCTTTGCTTTAAAATTCGCCCTTTGCTTGAGAAATACGAATTTGCCTTGAAGATACGCCTTTGCTTTGAAGAAATATGATTTTTTCTTGAAAAACACGCCTTTGCCTTGAAGAAAAACGAATTTTGTTTGAAAATATGGATTTCTCTTTAAAAATACGAATTTCTCTTGAAGCTTGGTGAATAATAAATGAAGGTGCCATGTTTAAATAAGAGAAAATTCGCACCAACTTGTTGACTGCAAGATTTAAAACCTCAGCTGAAAATAGAAGCCTTTTGATTGGACCCCTTTCAGTTACACTGATACTGACACTGAGTCCGGAAATAAATAATAATAAATTAATATTCATCATGCAATTTGCAAAGGCATCAATTTTAGAGATTCGCCATTTTAATGCCAAAATATGCAAAATAAATATTAAATATTATTTAACTTCAGTTGACAAACCGAATGAAGCTTTGAGATTCACTGGCAAACTTCACTGATTCCAAAAAGTCATCGTTTGAGCTCATAGGCATCCATTTGCTCAAGATATTGCACTTTTTATTAACTTCCTATTTTATAGCTGACGACAAAGTTACGACTGGCCATCTTCGACACTGATTTCCGGGTGACCAGATGATGCTGAGACCAAGCTGATGAATTGAATGCGAAGCCTGCTGAGCAAAGAAGAAATGTCTCACTGAGTTATCACTTATGTTCCACCTGGGGACGGGACCGGGACGGCAGGGACGCAAGCACGGACGTTTCCTAAGGTAATTTTTAGGGGACGGCAGGGGACACGACATACAAAATACATATATATATATGATTTTTTCAAAATTAATTAATATATCAGAGAGAGAGAGAGGGAAAGAGAGATAGATATGTCAATACATTAATAATTGATAACAACAATATCAATATGTAAGTAAATCGCGAGAGTAGTACTATAATAGCATAAGACATGTCATTAAAGCATTATAAAATTTATCACAGCAGTATCAAACATTAATAAAACCATGGTCTATCAATATCCAAATGTCTCAAACATGTATCCAGAAGTCTCAAAGTTCAAACATGAAAATCAAAATATTAAATACAAAAGTCTATGAAATTAAGCCTCATTCGGGCTATGAATATCCAAAGACTCAGAACTATCTAAGTCACTATCATCCTCTGGCAAGAGTGGATCATCCAATGGTAGCCCGACCAATCCTGATTGCGTCTCCTCCTCATCAATTTGCCTAACATCCTCAGGATCAACATCCCATCGTGCTACTGGAGTCTATCGATACTCAGTAGTCTGTCGGTCCTGAAGTCTCAAGGCACTGTGAACTGCAACTAATTTCTCAGCTCGTTTTGAAGTAAGCCTGTTTCTCTTAATGGAGTGAATGAAGCCATAGGTGGACCAATTCCTCTCTGCAGCAGAGGAACTAGCAATCTGTGAGAGCAAACGAATGGCAAGTTGTTTCAAATCAGGTGTGTCCTTCCCATGGAATTTCCACCATCCAATGGGGTTGTTCTGTGCAATGGTGGCCCTATCCGTCCTAGCCTCTGGTTTGCTGAATGTAGGACCCTGAAGATCAGAAAACATAAGCCACTGCTCTCTAAGAATGGTTGCCTCCTCGCTAGTATACATTTTACGAAGGGCTGCTGTAAGCCCCTCTATCACCTCATCATCCTCAGAAGGAAGCATTCGGCCAAGTCTAGGTACATACCACTTTGGATTAAGAGCATAGGCAAGCATATGAAGAGGGGTATTCATTGTGTTCCACCTCTTTGTCACAATAGGCCTAATATGGTCCTCATAAAAACTCATCTCAGGATCATTTTTACGAATAGCTTGCTTCATTTGGTCAAGCATGCATCAAAAGTCTCATATATCTCTCCCAAGCTAGGAGAGTCTGTATCTGCATACCGAATTACTGCAATAGCTGGTGATATGAAAGAGCAAATATACCTACAAGAAAACATTAAAAATTAGAACTTTTAAAATACAAAGACTAAAGTAAGACAAAGTGTAAGTGTAACAAATTCAAAAACAATTTAAATTTTCAGATTTCTTACTTGATAGTGGCCCACCAAGTTTCATTGAGTACTCTATCTCTCACTTCCTTGCCTTCACTTGTCTTCGATAGAGTCCACTTTTTCCATTCTGCACAAACAACCATGGCTTGTAGAGCATCTTGGACCTCCAACATCCTCTCCAACAAAATATAGTAGCTAGCATATCTAGTCTCAACTGGTTTGAGGAATTCTTTCTTTGAATAAGATCGGAATAGTGCAAGTGAAGTTTGATGGTTACATACAAACATTTGTATGTTTCTAGCCTCTAAAACTGCTTCCTTCACCCAATCTATTTTGCCAATGTCTTTCAAAGCATTATTCAAAGCATGTACGCAACATGGAGTCCAGAAAATATGTTTGTAAGCACTCTCAATCATCAAACCAGCTAGCTTACAAACACGAGCTGAATCTGTCACAACTTGCACAACATTAGAAGGCCCAACCTCCTCTATGGCCTCCCTCAAAATGCCAAATTGAAAATCAGCATCCTTAAGCTTCCCAGAACAATCAATGGCTCGAAGAAAGTATGAACCAGCAGGGCATGTAACAATAACATTAATAAGTGGCCTATGTCGAATATCACTCCACCCATCCATGACAATGGAACAACCGGTCCTAATCCATGTTTGCCTCATCTCCTCCATCATCATGGTAGCTTTTGAATATTGTTTGTCAAGGAGGGAGGTACGCAATCTATATTCTCCAGGGGGGGCATAAGAGGATCCAACTGCCAATATTTCTCTCACCATTGTTTTGAAATAAGGTGACCTTGCCAAATGAAATGGAAGAGCATGTGCATAAAAGAATTTGGCCACTGCATCATCAACTTGCTCACGTTTTTGCACATTCATTAACCCCATGACTGAAACTTTCTCACTTGCTTTCCTCTTCCCTCTATCACAACTCTCTCCAACTGATACATTGGAAGAGGCTTGCAAATCAGCTAATGACCGTTTTTTGTTTTGAATGGTAATCATTTGGTCCTCACTTACTCCAGCCAACTTTGCAAATAGAAGTTGTTGCTCCAATGTTATTGCTGTACAAACTCTAACACCCTTTCCACAGTCACCCACTAGATGGCCTCTAATTCTAGTATAGCTCCCATGGTATTCAGTTTTACAAACATGACAAAACCATTTTCTGCTGCCCCCTGAATTTTTCTTCTTGTTGGTGGTCACATCTGTGGCAAACTGACGCAATGGTTTCTTCTTGTTGAAAGGGCCTTTTGCAAACCTTTGAAGAGTGGGTATAGGGCATGCAAAATGGTCTGAAGAAGTATGGGTTGGAATTTCAGAGGTAGAAGAAGGGTTATGTGGCATTTCTACAGCTTCATTTTCACTATAACTAATCTCAGTCTCATGGTCACTACCACTATTGCTGTTGCTGCTCATTTTGGATGCTTTTTTTTTTGTTGAAAGCCTGAAAAATGAAAATTTGTAAAACTAAATATTAAAATAATAAATTATTAATGTTTAAGACTTTAAAAGTTTAAAGTTTAAACCCTTGCATTCTCTCTTATTCTGAGCATAAAATTAAAAAAGCCCTATGGCTACTTTTTAATTTTATGCTCAGAATAATAGAGAATGCAAGGGTTTTATAATTTCATTTAAAAAAAAAATTGCATTATCTGTTATTCTGAGCATAAAATTAAAAAATAGCCGTAGGGCTTTTTTAATTTTTTGCTTAGATTACACAGGAATGAAAGGGTTCAACTTCAAATTCTAAAACTTAAAAAAAAATTAAAAAGAGATTGAAACTAAAGATTTAAATTTATTAATTTCTAAGCTCAAGCTAAAGATTTAAGCTCAATCAAAACCTGCTGTAGATGTGCATCGACTACCAAAGCTCCCTCAAATTTTCGCATGGAGTGGCTGAAGCATGAGACACGGCTTGCTGTGCATGAGATGGTCGCTGTTGAAGCCTGAGATGGTCGCGCCTCCACCCAAAAGCTCCGTCCCTGCTGTGCGTCGAGCTTCCTTCTGTGCGTGAGTGCTGTGCGTTGAGCTTCCTTCTGTGCGTGAGTGCTGAGCGTCGAGCTTCCTTTGTGCGTGAGTATTTTTGGCGAGAAATAAAAGAGCCCGTAAGAAACAAAATGCCCGATAAAAGCACTAACATAAGATTTAAATTTAATATTCGCCTTCAGACTTTAGTCTTCTTTAGACTTCATCAAAAATTAAAATATAAAACTATGGTGGACCCCGCATGACAGAATAAGCCTAAAAAAATTCATTTTTTAATTGTTTTTGAATATTTTTGACTTCCAGCTATGGGGGGGACGGCTAGCCATTTCAGGTACAGGGAACTGTGCCCAATCCGTCCCCAATCCATATAGGGGATGGGGAAACGTCCCCAAAGGCAAGGGAACGTTTCCTAGTGTTTCCGAGGAAATTTGCATTTTCGGGGACGGCAGGGGGACGTCCCCTTTGCGTCCCCCCGTCCCTGGGACGGCAGGGGACGGGGACAGGAGGTTTTGGGGTAGGGGACGCGTCCCCGTGGAACACAGGTTATCACTGCAAAATCCATCATTTAACACCCTGAAAAATTAGGCGCCCTTGATTAAATTCATTTACGGGTTCCAGACTTAACCATTTCTTCAAACTGCCATCTGACACTTCAAACGGCTGCCAACGACGAACGGTGAACCCTGCTGACAGGCAACCAAGCTCACTGCATGCCTGGAGATATTCCGCATCCAACGAATATACACAAGGCATCTGAAAAATGCATTAAGGGCCTCAAAAGTAAAAGCGCCCCTGGGCTATAGTTGCACTGACACCATTTTGACAAAAGTACAACTCTCAACCAGATGCCCTACTTCGACCTCTGATATCTGGAGCTGGGATGACCCGATTTGAGCACTATCTGTCTCAACGCGTAGCTAGAAGGATCTACAAGAGGCGTCTCTAGAGGTGACGAAGCAAGAAAACTGCTTCTAAGACCTAAAAAATGCAAGTGCATATTTTATTTAAAATATACGCTCCATACTTAGCCATTTTCCAGATGTCTTCACTTTTCAGCATTTCGCCAAAGACCTCGCATGTACGAGCGTCTGCCAAATCCCGGAAGCTAATGGCTGGGCTTGTTGAATAGATAAAGTAATTACACTCAAGTCTCGTGAAGACTTCGAACGCGAACGACCTCATCTGACAGGCCTAAAGGCTAGGCACCTCTGGACTGTAGAAATACAATGAAAATCTTATGCCAGTCCGCCCGTGAAATTACGTGCTTGGTAGAACCTCTGCCACGATCACCTGGAACGTCGGATCGACAAGCAACTTGGTGCAACGCGAAGCTGGACTAGAGTAGTACTGATGTCAGGAAGACCTCATCAGCAAACTGGACCATCTTAAGGGTCATTTTGAAAAGCGCCCCTGAGCTATAGTTGCACTGGAAACGCAACGAAGAAGCTCAAAGATGTGAAATCTCCATTATAAGCTCATCTTCAGATGTTGGCTGCCGGAGCTCTGGGACTCGGATGACTGCGTTTGATAGCTCGTCGGATAAGCAGACTAGTCATGAAGCGATTGACTGCATCAGCCACCAGAAGTACCAAGATCCACCCCCCCTTTAAGAAGGGCGCCCTCAAGCTACAGGCGCGCTTTTGCTGAAAAAGGACAAATTTCTACAATGTGAAACTTTGGAAATTTCAACTTTTGTCGCCAGTTGCCGGAGTTATGGGTCTCAAAAAGCTTCGCTGGATAACTCATCGGATAGCCAGACCAATTCTGAAGAGTTTGACTGTATTTATGAGTACTTCCAACAAAATCTTGACCTTCAAAAAGAAGGGCGCCCTTGGGCTACAGGTGCGCTTTTTTGCTTTTCCTTGAAAAATCTTCATAATTTAATCATTGAAATCATCATCTTGATCATTGAAATGACGATGTGCAACGTGAAATGCTGTCGTGAGACACTCCTCCATCGTGAAATGCTCCATTCTGAGTCTCTGATTCAGGTTATGATCAATAAAACTGACTTTGACTGACAAAATATTGACAAAAACTCCATGCTTGATATTGCCCAAAACTGTATTTATCATCATTTTAGCAAGATTTAGACTCTTTTAAACAAAATGCTTTGATGAAGCAAAAAATTTGGTTTGGGTACAACATAATTTAATGGTCAATAATGTATTATATTGTAATTGTGTAGTTTAGATCGTTTCTTTGGTCTTCTTCAGTTTCTTTTTAGAAACTTGATAATTTTGTAACTTTGTAAAATCTATATGAAGCATTCTTGCTTCTTGTAAATAGTATCAAATACTTTTACCATCTTTTCTTGTAATAATACCTACTAGGTTTAACTATATACATGACAAATATGTCATTGGCACATATTGAATATAAAATAAAAATATAAGAGTAGATAGATATGAATGAACACAGAGGGTGAATATCTATTTCTATACAAATCAAGGGGCGTGTTTGATAGGATGTGGCACATCAAGATGGGAAGTCACATCTTTTGGTAACAATGATTACAAGTAATCAGGTTCAATTAGATCTATAATAGTTTGTGTGGTTAAAGTCAATTGCATAATAAAAGTGTTTAAGAAAAGCTCTAATTGGCCTTGGTGTGATGTAACAAAATTTGTACGGTGTACCATTGGTGTGTCTTGCATAATTTTGAGTAATAATTGTTGTGAATTTCTTATCCTGTCTGTAATTTGCTATTCAGGCTGATGCAGTGGATGGGTGATGGGGAGAAAACCTAGATGATGTTGTGATGGGATATGTCTGAGTCAGGAATTTGGCATGTCAACGGCCACAACTGGGTGTGGATATGACAAATTAACTTTATTTGAATCATAGTTTGAAAACTGACAACTTGGCAAATTTAAAAAAATACTTAAATTCATTAACTTGGCAAAATATTCCAAAACTTGGCAGAACTTGGATATGCGAATTAATGGGCAATTTCCTTGCCTGAAAATTCACTGTCGAGTACTCTTGAGTTTCCTGAGTACTTTCTAATTTTTTGAACTATGATTTGAATTATGTAATATGTGATTATAATTATCGAGTATGAGAATCTAAATGGGGAGTGGAGAGATAACTGTTAACTAATTTTATTCAAATAATTATGTAATATATAACAGGATTAATGTAATATCATAATTGGTTGGATGTAACTATTACAGAGGATCTGATTCAGCTTAAATTTAGCATGAAGGATGCAACACACATTTAACAATAGTCTGCTTCAAGGGGCTAGCAGGACTCCTATATTTTCACTGTACAATTGTTAACAAAGCAGAGCGGCATCGTCCACATTGGTTCTGTTCATGCAATGTGTAAATCTTAGGCTTTGAGGGCTCTCCAAACATTGTTGATAGATTTGTCAATTGATTGATATATTTATTCCTCTTGTTCCATTGGTTATTTTCAAACTTCTTATTTGGTTACTCCTGATCTACCTTGTTTTCACAAGTGTGCGGATGAACAGGTTTCCTCTGCATTTTCATTCATTTAATTTTTAATTGATTGGGAAATCAACAACATATATTGCTGCAATGATTTATCAAGTTTCTGGAAGGCTTTATTCTGGTGGTGGTTATATTCACTGAAAATAACTTATATTTTTTGAGGTCAGGACCAAAGAAAGTTGGTGCAGAAAGTGCAAGAAAAGATGCAGGCAATTTGACTCTGAAAATGTATGCATTTTTTTTCTTTTTTTCTTCTTCCCATTTTTCAACTTAAGAGTCAAGACAAGTATAAGAAGAGGAATTACTGATCTTGTACGGTTTATTATGTCTATAGTTTTCAAGATGCATTATATAAGCTTGTTTTTA